>JAOTRH010035411.1:0-20657 GCA_034768845.1 Heliamphora exappendiculata
TAGATTTTGAGTTAAAAATTAAAATAAGTTAAATTGTAAAACCTTTTCCTAAATTAAAATTAAATCTAAAGAAAAAAAAATTATCGAAACAAATAAATAAATTTTTAATAACAGTTTTTATATCAAGATTAAAAAGCAAGTAAATTAAGTGGTTAAAATATTTTACACTTGTTATTTTAGATTTGGAGTTTTGAAGGAATTGCAAATAAAATTCTGCCAAATCAGGTAAGTTCTTTTGATATCTGAGTTAGTTTTTTATTTCATGTGGATATTGAAAATAATAATGAATGGAGTGAATATGAAAGAATAATGGGTTAAACGGCGTCCTGACCGCTAAAGGACGTTAAGCGTATTAGCGAGGCGAAAAAATAAAGGTGGGGTCACGGCCATGTGACTTAAGGAATGATCATGTCCACTTTATTAAGTGTGGGATCGCTCCCTACTAAATTTTGGCAAACCATTTAATATATATTATTCTGACACTGCGAATAATTAATAATTCAGATGTTGTTGAACTCACAAGTGACACTTGAAGGCAAGGAGAATTTAGTGTTGAAGAATCAGGAGTTTAAGTTATTTTATTTTTCATACATGTAATTGTCTTACCTTGTATTTTTAATAATAAGTTTTATTGAACATTAATTTTGTAGTTTAATGCTCTGGGAATTTGTCAAATGAAAATGTCTTTAATAAGAGTCTTTTTATATTCGGAAGTATTCCATGAGTTTTATACATTACATGATTATGAGACAAAATAATGAAAGAAAATTAAGGAATTTAAAGAGACCTCTGGTGGGCTTTGACTCACTGGCCGGTCACGGACGCCATATTTTAAAATGGGTCGTGACAAAAAACCCTAACCCAGAACCACCAAATTAAACTAGACAAATTTTTGAAGAACCCTAAATTCAGAAAACACAATTCGACAAACTAGATCCAATCAAACACGGATTTGATAACAACTTACGATAATTGAATAGAAAAAGAGCACATAACTATTCAAGCATCTATTTTGATGTTCTGAAGCTCGGAATTTCGCAAGGGCATAAAAAGAAATCAAGAATCGAGTCCTATAAGGCGAATAAAAAGGAGATTACAGAAAAAACCTAGAAATTGTCAATAAAAATTCTGTTCTCTCGCATGGATTGAGATAGAAGATCTTACCGATTGAGCACTGCGATTGAGAGAGAGAGAGAGAGATGGCAGCGACGCTGCTTCTAGAGAGAGAAATCCCCAAATCCGGTAAAAAGAAAAAGCGAAGTAGCGTTACTATTGTGCGATCAATATTTGATTTTGTACACACGAACGGACGCGTCTCAACATTTTTAGTGAAATTATAAAGTATACCCCAATTTTATTTTATTATTACCAAATAAAATTTTTATCTATTCTATAATATAAAGTAAACAATTCAGTTAGAGTGAACAAATTCGATTCATACTTTCTTTAAGTTTTCAAGTATTCTACACTCCCTCTCTAAGTCTCTATTCAATGTTTTTCTATTAAAAATTCTAAAATTCTAATTCAATTTTGTATGACCACTTCAATTTTTTTCCCCATAAAATATACACTTCTCTCCCCTCCTCTATTCTTATTAATAACATTTTTGCAAAAAAAAATGATGATTGCATATAACGTGTGCCACGAACGCTATTGTATATAAATGTTGTGTCAAGGGGTGTCCACGGTTCACAAGGGTTCCAGTTGACCAATGAACCGTCATTCACCCATGATTATTCGACCAACCAACTGATGGGTTTGGTTCCTCAGGTCTGTCGAGTGAATTGGGTCGGTTTACCGGTTTGAGAATATAATTTGCTTTCTAAATTTATTCCTATCCAAATGCTATCCAAAAATTTTCCTACCGATCTGATGATATGTTACTTTTGTGTGCGGGAGGGGCCGAGATCGACTGAGAGGCTGAGGCGCTTTCTTCAACCAATCTGATGATCTGAGAGAGAGATTTGAGATCAAATGATAAAATGACCAAATGAGAGGTCTTCATCTGCAGCTGTCGGGTAGAGTTTGGACGTGGATGGACGCACTAAGTTGTACAACGTCGCCGACAAGCTATGGAGTAAAGGATACGAACTATGAAGAATGAAAGTTGCAATCCAAGTCAGAAGTCCCAAATCCCAATCGTTTGTTCACAATAACCTTAATTGGCAGAGATTTTCATCCATCCAATTAATGTTTAAGGCTCTACGCATAACTCTTCCAGTTACCTCATGGATGGACATGTTGTGTAAACCACTTGCTCACTATATGTTTTTAATTTTCATTACGTATGTTCAGTCGGGTCAATTTACATAAGTGAGTGAAGATAAAACCCATAAATTCACTATAAATCGGAACAAATGTTCACGGGTGGACGAAACCATCAAAGTTCGGGTGGACCGATTTGACTTATACGATTTTAGTGGGTCAGATTAATCTAAGAACACTCCTGAACTTGTGCGCGTTGTGAACCGACATACGTTTCGTTGGTTGATCAAGACCCTACGGAGTTGGTGTGTCAATTTGCACACGCCACCATCCCCACAATGATTGCACGTGGTGGTCACCTGTCCACAAGTGCCACGTGAGCAAATAGTGTTTAAAACAAATTATAATCTTAATATACATTTTGTAAATATTTTTTTTTATTAGTATTTATCTATATAGATTAATATACATTTTAAATATTTCTAAACTATGGGTGTTTTCAAAAATTCCTTGAGAGTACGATTTTCGAAATAATTGTAAAATATTTTGTTTTACTATGTTTTGATAATAAAGAATAGTTTTCTACGTTTTTTATTCAGAATATTGCTGAAGTCGATATTTTTAAAACAAAAACGTTATAAAAACAATAATTAATACAAAAACCTCCTATTAAATAATATGATAGTGGCGTTTGTGAAATTATTAACTAAGATGAAAGGAATTTTTCTTTTGAAATTAAAGAAATAATTAGTCACATTTTAAATAATATGATAGTGGCATTTGTGAAATTATTAACTAAGATGAAAGGCATTTTTCTTTTGAAACTAAAGAAATAATTAGTCACATCTATACTTCTATACTATATATGTTATGGTAAAATATTGTTAGTTCTTTGAAACTTAAATTTTTAATTCAGTTTTTCTAAATTTTTAAATTTATTAAATATAAACTATACATGTCAACAAATTATTGGTCTTTACAATAATTATTAATTCTCTAATCAATATAGTAATGTCATTTAAATATGTAATTTGTGATTTTAATTAAAACTATATATAGAAAAAAGAATTAAATTTAAATTATAGAAAGTCTAAGTTCATTTATTCGCTACTATTATATAAAATTTATGACTTTAATTAGAATCATAAATAAAAACAAAATCATATGTAAATTACAGAAAGTCTAAGTACATCTATTTTCTACTATTTTTATAAAGTCAAATTTAAACATTAACTATCAAATACTATTAAATTATGGAAATTTTAAATATATTTATAATTTGTGAATTGTCTTATATTTATATTTCTTTAATTATCAATTTTTGATTTTCTTAGTATGTTTCTCATAAAACTTTAATGATTAGTGAAATGTATTCATTTTGTGACTTTCTTTTTTTCATTTTATTTTCTAATTTTATCACAATATACATTCCAAGTTTACAATGTGTAATTTATAAAATTAAAATTTTTTAGTCATATTTTAGGATTTAAGCTCTAATGCCTAAAAGTAAACAAAGCCAAAAATCACACACACATCAAAGAAAAAATTATGCAAGGATTTACGTGGTTCGGCACAATCTGCCTACATCTACGGGTGCGAGAGATAATTCATTATAATCGTAGAGTGTACAATTCTAAGATTAAAAAAACTCTAAACCTAACACTCACAACTCGAGCCCTAAAACAAACCCCGTTTTCTCGCTCAAATGGTACTTCTGTGCTTCTGATATTTTTTCATCTCTCTCTACATCTCTGCCCAGTTTAATTTAACTCTCTACACGCCTACTAGAATTATAGAATTCTATTTATAAGCAAATCCTCCACCCTGGCTCCATATATAATTATAAAACCCTACACATATTAGACTTCTTATGGATTCATGACTCTAACATAGTCCAAATATAAATAAAATACTAATTAAATGGGTCCGTGAAATACAAGACACACACCCAATAGATATTAACTGATTTAATATTAAAATTAAATAGGTCCATTCGTAATGTCCAAATGGGACTGTGAATGCAGTTTTGCATCGATCTTTTTCAGCTATTTGAATTTGCCAAAATCCATATTTCATATCAAATTTTAAAAATACTTTGGCTTGATATAATCTATTTAATAAATTTTTTTTGTTTGGGATTGGATAACATATCCATTGTAAAACTTTGTTTAATGGTTTATAATTAATCACAAATCGTAGAGTGCCACGTTCAAGTTCTGCATTTTTATTTACACAAAATGCAGCACATGACCACGGTGATTTACTTGGTCAAATTAATTCTTTATTTATTAAATCTTAAATTTCTTTTTTGCAATATTCTAATTGTGCTTGATCCATTTGAGATGGACGAGCTTTTGTGGGAATAAATCTTTTATTAAAATCGAGTTTATATGGTAAATTAATAATATGTTGTTTTCTATGCCAAAAAGCATGAGAAATGTCAGAACATAAATCTTTTATCAAAAGATTTTTAAAATGTTCTATTTGCTATTGAGTATCAAATTTTTGCATTTGTTCATCAACTTGAGAATAGGAAATTTCTTCTTGTAAAAAATTAATTTGTTTTTGTTTAAAAATTAAGATAGATTTTAATTCTTGAAGTGTATGTGGTTGTGGGGAAAAAATAAATAGAAATATTATATCTTTATTTTCCATTAGTTTTGTACTGATACCTTCATAGGTAACAGTAAATGGTGCAAAATGAATCCGCACCACGCTTATTTCCATTTGAAATAAAAAATGAAAAACGAAAAAATAATAAAAAACAAAAAGGTATTATGATAGAAGAACCTAATCCCGATCTGATAGTAAATAAAACTAATTTTCCAACAATAAATCAAATTATGTATAAAAAATGGTACATTAAAATTCAATTAGTTGTCAAAGAAAATTTTATTGTGGAAGTTATAGCTCTAGTTGATTCTGGAGCCGATCACAATTGTATTAGAGAATGATTAATCCTTATAATTTTGAAAAAACGAAGAAAAATTTAAATACAGCAGATGGTTCCTCCATGAAAATTAATTATAAACTTTCACATGTTCACATTTATAACCAAGGTATTTGCTTGCTCTCCCTGCTATGAATTACTCAGGGTAGGGACCCCTCACACTCCAAAGTCCCACTTATCACCCAAGGTTCAAACCTTGGGGCCCCCATCCCCTTTAATTAGCAAAAAAAAAACCATCACAAGAATTAATTTAATAAAATAAAAAACTAAAAAAACTAAAAATGAAACCAAGTGATGTAAATTTTAATATAGTAAATCATACAAAATAGTTAAAGTGATTTTTAAAAGTTTAGTTATAAAAAATTATTAAAATATATAAAATTATAATTACTTTTTATGAATTTTATGACATAATAATCATGTTATTAGTTTATATACATTGAAATGAACAACTTGAATTCAATACGAGCATTTATGTTCATCTAAAAAAACAAGATGTGAAATTAATATAAAACTAAAATTATTTTGTAATTTCTTAGCCTGTGTTTGGACTAACTTTTTTAGTGATTTTTAGATTTTTTGACTTTTTTGTAAAAAAGTAGATGTAAAAATATGTAGAAAATGCCTAATTAAGCCAAACCAGTTGGCTTTTTTTGGATTTTAAGCCAAAAAGCTAGGAAAAAAAAAAGCTAACCCAAACGGAGGCTTAATCGATATTGTTACATACAAATTATATAATTTTTTTGAGTTTTTTATTAAAATAAAAATAAAATAACTTTAATTCAATATTTTTCTCACATGTATAAATTATATTATTTTACTTTTTTATAACTCAACTAAAATTTAAATTTTACTATATTATTAAAATATATTTGTTTTATTCCGTTCATAGCACATGCTAATTAAAGTGCTAGTCCCTTTGTATTGGAGCTCAAATTCATCCATAAGACGAAAGAAACTTATAGTGAACATGGAGGGTGCTTTTGCATGTGATAAAAACTTGACTCATTTACAATGAAGAATATATTACATGTACATTAGTTGTGGTCGTCAAGAAATAATGAAACATAAAAAGAAGCAAATTAGAAGCTAACATGTAGAACAAGAAAAAATATTTTTATAAAATATATATTCATAGAGTAGTTGTACAGATATTAATGTCCATAGAACAGTTCAACAAGTTATTTATGTACAACACAAAAGCTTGGTAACCACTTTACCTTCCAGCTTAATGCCCATAGAGTTGTACATATATTAACGTCCATAGAACAGTTTAACAAATTACTTATGTACAACACAGAATATGAATAGTTGAACTGAGCTCATTGGGTAATCATAGTGTGACCTGTATGGTCCATGGAAATTGAACTTAATAGGCTTTCGAAAGTTGAAGGCCTTACTGGACATGGATATGTATTGGGACTTCTATTTTTGTCAAATTTCCCATAGTTTGAAGCTGGTTCCTGCATACTCCTATGGGTCGTGCCTTGACTGAAACTGAGCAGCAAAAGTTGCACCAATCATGCTCGTGTTGACTGGATATAATAATGTGGATGTGGATTTGCTGAAGATTTTTTGAAAAAGAAGTGCAGTTCCACTACTAATTATGTACAAATGAAAGGAGAAACACGGAGGACCAAATGTGAGATTCCCATGTTGGCATATCAAAAAATCGACCTGTGGGTGGTGCATTAGGGCATTAACAAATGGTGGCTGGGACTTGAGGATTGGATGGGAATTTCTACGTTTAAAGGGGGTTTAATTGTCAAATTACATTTAGTCCCAAATTTGGATTGTTCCATCCCAATGTTAATCAAACATGGGATTGCCTTGCTAATTAGTCAAATGAATGACAAGGAATCCTGGCACTGGTAGTCCAGTGAGGCTCAATCTCCCCTCCCAGGAAGCAATCCCCTTAACAAGCAATGCCTTGCACTATAATTTGTCCCACATATTCATTTTTACCTTTTGTAGCAACGCTGCCGATGGTAGTATGATTTTTAGTTACAAAGGAACTTTACAGGCATTCAGATATCCCACGAAAACGATATGATGGCATTGACTAATTTATGGTAAACTGGTATTTTGATTCAGATTTTCAATCCATTTTGCAGGGCCCATGCCAATGATTATTTAAATTATTTTCCCTAACTTGCTCTAGGCTGTGGTTTCAATTTTCATCCATCTTGCACTCTTGTCTTCTTGGTTGGGGCTGAGATCTCCATCCTATACCCATTCTGACCCTAGTGTCTACACACTTGATTGATTCGGTGGGAGGGTAAACTCCATGCATGTCTTCTCTGTAGCATATTCACAAAACTAACGTGGGATATATAACGATAGGATAAAAATCCACCATAATAATTCCTGATGGGTTGTTGAGACAATCATCTACCTTCCAATAAAATTAGATTTCACTAATTTCGATGGGAAACTTGGGCCATTCTACCATTAGTTTAATGAAACTCCTAAACAATTTCTTTTCTACTTAATTCATTAGGCCTTTAGTAGGAGAAATGTACTTAGATTTGGTCCAAGTGTTAGCCAAGCAGTTATTACAAAAGGAAAAATAATCTTTGTTGATATTATGACATAATATTATGTGGCTACCATAAGTAAAGTAGAAATGACGACAAATGGCAAACTTACGTATGGGCTGCGTGTTGGAGGCAAAACTGTCAAGATTATTATTTTTGTAAACGATTTTCGATAAAAAAATTAACTAAACGGGCAAACGCCGAAACGGCCTAAAGATAAAACTTTTGATGTCGTATAATCAAAATTAGAACCCGTGCAACTAAAATTAATTTAGAAGAATACATTTTACCGATCAAATCTTCAACTACGATTTTGATTCCGAATTAAAACTCCCATCAGACCTTCTACTGTATTTCCTTATGCGATTCTCGAATATAGCGTGGGCAATAATCTATCAAGAACTCGTACCGGCAAAACCTAGACAGCTTTAGTCTTAAAAACAAGTTATGAATATGGTTCAATCTACCCGCATACTTATAGGGTTACAGTAAGGGCCTGTGGGGTAATTATAAATCAAACTTCTAGTGGAACACAGATACGTATCCAGCAGTTTCCGTAATTAAGAAAACCTCATAGCGATATCTGCAATTATGAAAATATTGTAGAGGTTTCTGCAATTTTCATAAAATACTAAATTACAGTTCACACCACTAAAAATTATAATTGCACTCTGACCCACAATCTCAAGACCATCTTGTATTGAGCTCATATTATTAAATGCTTAACATTTCTCCCCACATTAAGATACTCGATACCCACCAATTAAATTTAATTACTGACAATTTAATTTAATCAGCATCTTGTAATTCCTTAAACCTTTCGCTTTAACTTATTTGATCACCAAATAATCAAATCCACCTGAAGGTTTAATCCGGTCAAAATTTATAAGCTTCCTTAAAATGGTATCGTCAATTCTGATCATTTGAGACGTGAATTCTGTCAATAATTAATATTCACCATATAAATAATACCGCTATCCATTTCACCAAGAATATAGACCCATATAAGATCGCACTATCTAATAGATCAAAATAACGAATATTAAATATACGCAAATCAATAATTATTTTAGGATTAAGAGTATAAGTACTATTCATAATAACCTTGCAGTGTGAATTAATTTATATGGTTAATATAAAATTAATTACCCCAATGTGTCCCGTTCAATATACACAAAGTGTACTAGCACAGTGAGTCGAAACAATAGACGGCGCTATTAACTGTTCCCCGTAACCAAGACATGCCTACTAAAACTCTGTACTACAGTCGTACCGATGGTATGTCCATTTTCATCTAAACTGTGAACACAAAACTTATATTCTGTAAGAACCTAAAATCTGATCTTCTCTGTGCAAACCGTACTCTACACACCAGATAAAATATTGTACAGAATAAAGGACATCAATGCATAATATTAAAAAAATGATATACATACATTGCTCATTAAAATTCTCATAAAATAAAAAATTAATTTTATTAAAAATAAAATTAAATACTAAAAATATTATTTTCAGTATACCAACCCTAACACTGCGCGTGATAGTAATTAATATAGACTTGACCTATATTAAAAAATAAATATAACTAAGCTAATAATAAAACCAGTTCTTGTTCTAAGAGTAATACAAAGTCATCTAGACTGAATTGATGATATATAAACAAAAATAGTAATATAAAGGGTATATAGAGCAGATTAATAAAAACAGAGTTGCACTTCAAACCAATTTTGTTGTTGGTGTTTTAGCTCCAGTAATTTAGATAAATATTTCTTCCTAATATTTTTAAATGTTATTACTATCCAAATAAACACATAAACAATACAATTTCGTTCATTTTAACAATTTCGTATGAATAGAAACATACCGAAATTATTATAGTCCAAACTTCAAAGCATCCCCTTCTCCCAAATAAAAAGGATCCCAAAAAATTGAACTATTATTTGTTCACAAGTACGAAAACACACATTGTGGAAAATGAATATGTTCTCCAATTAAAATATGATCAACCACAAAAACTAAAATGTAATCAATTAATTTATGCAATTATACACAATCTCCTGCAGAGAGAACCGACAACCTGATTAAATAGAAAACAAACAAAAACTCACCATGACTGACAAATGATTTACATTAAGTCCGTTAATAGTTTTATTTGTTATAAAAACTTTTGAGAGTAAGCTAATAATAGAACCAGTTCTTCTAAAAGTAATGCAGAAGTTGTTTAAATTCAATTGATGATAGATAAATAAAATTAATAATATAAGGGATATATAGAGAGCAAATCAATAAAAAATTATATTATAAGAAAATCTAAGAAGATGTAATATTTTAAGGGGTTTCTCTAAGAATTAATAAACAGAAAAACAAATTAAATAATTATATCATCATTGGAAGAAGAACATGGTAACAGGGCCCTTCAAAGTTGCAACGAAGCAATTTCTCATTTCTGGGGTAAGGAAGTCGAAGTAATCATAAACATTCTGTATTGTTTGCTCTTCTATATGCCCATTAACATGATTTTTTAAATTATAAATAAATGTTCTGTGTTTTCCTACTTTCTCTCTTCTCTATGAACGAAACCTACTTCTATTTTTTTTCCTGTCCAGTTCCTGAATAAGGACTATATCAGAACATACACCACCAAATCTGAGAAAAGTAGAAACGAGACTGTTGAAAACCCACACAGAATGCAAGAACTTGAAAAACAAGCATCAAATCAGAAAATGCACCTCAAATTTGAGACTCTTTTGAAAAAACACGATAGCAAACAAACAAACTAAATAGGAAAAATAGAGAGGTATAAAGAGATGGAGAGAAATTAAAAGGGAAATGGAGTAAAATTAAAAGAAATACTAACCCAAAACACTTTTGATGTGGATGCTTCAAATGCTCTTTCATCCATCCTGAAGTACTCAGCCTTGATGCTGCTATCATCGTCATTATCGTCGTTGTTTGAAAGGATTCTGTGTTCTGATATTGCCAGTGACGAGCTGAGCTTCTCTCCAAATTCAGTCTTGACTTCGTCGTCCCTGTCCAAAGAGAAGAACAGCCGCGATAGCCAAAAAAAACCTAAAGCACAACTCAAAGAGCGCCCATTTGGTTTTGTTTTCCGAAAACAATTTTAGGAGAATTTGTACTTTGAAAAGTTTGAAATTCTATTTGTTATAACTTTTTAGAAAAAAATGTCCAAAATTATGTGAAAATGTGAGTTAAAAATTGTTAATTTTTGAAAACAACAAAAACTTCTTTACACTTTTTTCATGACTGATTTTTCAAACAAAATCAAAACTAATACTCTTCGAGCGTCGTTCTCCTCGCAGTGTTCTCAGTTACTGTCGACGTCGGCGTTATCATCTCAATCCATCTCAGTCGTCGTTGGCGTTGGTGTTGGCATCAGTATCGGCATCGGCATCATTGATCATCGTCGGTGTCGACGAACACATGAGCCCTAAAAATACTAAAACATCATCGTCGGCGTATGTGCAATCGTTGGCGTCTGTTCAATTTATGCTTCAATCAAACACACACGAGCCCTAAAATACTGAAAAGGGCCATCGCCCGACCTCGTCCAACCACGCCTTGGTTGCTTCGCATGTCGCCTGCCTTGGCGTCGCTGCCTTGCTAGCTCTTCCGTCGTCGGTCTCTGATTTTGAAGTTGAAAAGGGCCCCAGTCGATGGCCTCTGGTTTAGAATCTAAAAAGAGATGTCGGCGGCGTCTCGTCTCGTTTTGTCGTTGTCGGCGACGTCAGTGGCGTCTCCTGTCGCCGACAGTGTGCCTACTCAGTTACTAGTTTCTTGATTTGGCAGATATAAGATTAGGATTTAATTTTTTACAAAATAGTACATCAAATATAATTTTTTTTTTAAATATTATAAATTTATTTTTAAAATTTATTTTTATAAAATAATTTTTAAATTATAATTTTAAAAAAGGCAGCCAAATGGACCCAAAAATGTCTACAAGAATTGATTGCCGTAATCGTTGAACCACTTTCCCCAAAACGAGACAATGAAACGCTTATGTTTTTTACTTTCCCCAAGGGTAAATTTGGAATTTACTCAAGGACGAAATGGGAAACAACTTGAGAAACTAGCCTTTTATATGTACTATTATAATAAGTAAAAATCCACGAGTTTGGTGAAGTCCTTTTTTTAACTGTCTAAAATACCCCTGTAATTTTAAAAAAATTCAAAATAGTTAACTGCTTGCTTGCTGTTGTAAACTTCAAAACCGCGAGTTGTAATCTCCAACCACCACAAGTTCTGGGACGTCGGCGACCGCAGAGTTTACGCGAGCGACGTGCCGCACCGGAGGCAGTAGAAGATTCATGACGCCATGGATGAGGCTTTGAGGAAGCCGTGTGGGTTGTCGCAGCAGAGGAAGATAGAGTTGGAGTGGGATAGGAAGAAGGGCAGGGAAGTGGGTTTCTGGAAGAAGAAAATCGGCGACGGGAAGAAGAAAATTGCTGAAGGCTTTTACGAGATTGAGGCTGTAGGCAAGAAAAGGGTTTGCAAGATCTCTCTCTCTCTCTCCTCTATCTCCTCTCTCTCCTCTCTCTCTCACACACCCATTATCCATTGTTCTCATCTGTTTACAAAATTTGAGATCTTTATTTTCCCCTCTTTTGTGGATATTATTCTTTGAAATTCTTGCTTAATAATGTTTTCGTTTTGTGCCTTCCTTTTGCTTATTTGATATTCGATAAAAGTATATGGATGGATAAAAAAAAGTATAGGGTTTATTTTCGGAGGATTTTTTAAGATTTTTTATTTTTTTGTTTGGTTTTTTATTTATTTTGAATTTCTCAAGATGAAAGAAATCTTAATTATTTATCCGTTCAGAGTAAAGTTTAAAAAATTAATCAAGATGGAAAAAAGCTACAAAAGCCTATTAAATGACTTTTTTCGTTTTATCTAAATTTTTTATTTTTTTGTCATAATTTTTATTTTTGATTCTTAAAGAATTTAAACAATAATTTTTTTAACTAATATTAAAAAATATATTAAAAAATTACACTAGCGCTAAAATTCATCATTAATATTAAGTATTGGCGTCTTAAAAAAGTCAGTAATATTTTTTTCAACTTCTTTTGTAAGAAGAAGCATAAGCATATACATGTAATAAACACTCCTTTTTTGAATAAAATAATTAAAATATTCTTAAAAATTTAATTTTTTATAAAAATTAAAAAAATCGTGACAATATTTCATACAGTAAACTTAAAAATAAAAATTAAAAATATATTAGATAGTTTAATAACAAATAAAAAAATAAAAATATTACTAGAAAAAAATTTATCGCACAATCTAACTTTTTATTATTTTTTTAAAAAAGTAAATCATTTTAAAAGTTAAAATCTTTAGACATTTTAAATAAGACCTAAATCCTGCTAAAACCTGAGGAAGGGAATTGCTTCAGAACGAAATTCATCATGTTGGGTTTTTCAAATAAAAATATATATAACTGATGTTTAAGCATATTTTAAAACGGTTGCATGATATGGACTCATTTAAGAACCCCATATAATAATGTATTTTTTTATTTAGTTTAGTTGAGTTTTTTTATTTCGCGAAGTTCAGTTTTAGTTTTTTAATTATTTTTTATGAAAAATTTACCTTTTTTGACACTATTACATGAACTATGCTTGTGCTATCTGTAACTTTTTTGTAAGACGAAAAAGGTTCTTCATTGAACTGTTATAGCTGTTGTTGACTTGAGCAAGTATTACTCGATTTTTTGAGTGAATTTTTCTAATCGAGCTCTACCTTGTCTGTTATTTTTTTTTTTAAAAGAACTATTTTACTCTGCTTGTCAGTTTGACCAAGCCGTGAATATCTTCAAGTTGTCTCTGCTATACTCTACTTGTGTAGTGAATATCTTCAAGTTGTCTCTGCTATACTCTACTTGTGTAGTAGTGGTGACTCCACCTATCTTCGTGTTCTCTATTAGTTTGTAGAGATTTTTTACTTTTTATCTTTTCATGATAATCATAGCTCCTATGTTAATCTTCATCGTTTCACCCCTTCATGTGTACCCATAACCTGAAGAATCTAATATCCCTAAAGAAATCAAACTTTTTTTTAATCTTGGAACATGTTTGACATTTCTCGAAATCCTTACAACCCCATCAAACATTCTAATATTAATTGTATTGATTCTAATAGCTATGCAAAGTGTATCATTCCCCATTAGAACTGTACTACCGTTGTAAGGTTTGTACGTGTCGAACCATTCTTTCATTGGATACATATGGTACGAGCATCTTAAATCTAGTATCTATGACCTGATATAGTATCAAAATTAAGAGAAACTAAAAGTAACTCACCATCTGCCTCACCGTCTACGACTCTTCGATAAAACTAATAGTCTCTACATGCGTTTTTTTCTTTCTTCTTCTCCTCCATATACTGCTTCAATTCTTAACACTAACTCTTATAATGGCCAATTTTGTGGTAATAGAAGAACTATGCATCCTTCTTTGTACGTAACTTGGACCGAAATCTACCACTGTTGAAAACCTGCTCATTGGATCTACTCTTTCTCCGGCTTGACTCAAACTTAGCTACAAATACAACTTCTGCATTAGATTCACTATCCATCTTCATCTTCTCATGTGATAAAAGAGCATTGGTGACCTCTTTAAACTCTAGAGTATCTTTTTCATACATCAACATTGTCACCAAATGACCATAGAACTTTGGAAGTGATTCCAACAAGAGTATTGTCTTATCCTCATCATCAACCTATACTTTAAACCCGAATAACCGTGTGATGAGCATATTATACGTATTTAATATTCTAAAAGATTTATTCTGTCTTTCATTTGCAGTCCATACATTTGCATTTCTACGTATAACTTGTTGGTCACATTCTTCTTCATGTAGAGATCATCTAGCTTCTGCCAGATCTCGTGTGATGTCTCCACATCAAACACGTTGTGAATAACCTCGTCTCCCAGATTCAACCGAATCGAATTCGCAGCCCTAGAATCAATCTCTTCCCAATTGTCGTCGATCATCTTTTTCTGGCTTCCTTGCCTTGCCAAGTGACACCTTGGAAAGCCCTTATTATACTAACATATCCTTCATCTACCTCTGTCATATGGACAAGTTATTCTTACTAGTGAACTTCTCGACTTCATATCTAATGTTTGTTATCTCTTCTGCAATCTTATAATCAAGGCTTTAACCTCACTCTGATACCATTTATTGGGATTTTTAGTTATAAATCCCTTTACGCGGCGAAAAACAATCACGGTCTCAATCTACACAAAGTAATATAGAGAAATAGAACAAACAGAAGAAACGAGAAAAATATACTTTGTTCGACTAGCTGCCTGCCTCCATGGGAGAGAAGAAAACAATTCACTATACTTATAAAACAAGAATTACAAGTTTCATTCTCTCACTCACAGTATTTATGACTTCAAATTGAGCCTCTCACTGTTTCTCTACACTCTCTAACCTCTAAACTAAGCCTCCTTTTGTGTATAAGACGTTCTAGGGTTTTCACCATATAAAACCCCTTATATAAAACTCAAAATTATATTAAAAAGCCTACCGTGCGTAGACCTAACTACCTTAGAAATTTGCTATTGTGGACAGACCACTCAAGTGGTCTTTAGATTGCTCAATTGGTTAAGATTGCTCATTGATTTTTCTATAGAAGTTTATGGGTTGTTTTACTTGTTTTTAACCATTCTAATACTGTCAAGATATCCTACCTAACATAAAAACCAAAATTCAAAACACTAAACCCAACAATAAAGGGCAAAATTTAGAATTCATTAAAGTTTTTGAAATAATAGAATACTTTAGAAAAACATCATTAGTTGTTTTTGGGACTCTCTTTAGCTCTGCTGATGCGTTGGAGCAACGCTATGGAAATAGATGCTTTAGTCGAAATCGAATTAATTGAACAACGTTGATTAATTGTTCACGGGACCCACAATATTAAGAAAAATCTCAACCAGTTAAATCCTCGTTTGGCAATCAGTTATAAGTCAGTTTAAAGTTATTTTTTTTTGTTTTTTATTAAAATTTAAGAAGTTAAAAAGTCTCATTTTTAACTTAAAGATTTTTAACCTTTTTGTTTTTTACATAATTTTTTTTTATATTTTTTAAAAATATTATAACTTTTATTATATAAATCTATCTTTTTTTTAAAAATTATATATTTAAATGTACTTATCAAAATTTATCAAACAATATTTATAATGAATACAAAATTATCAAAAATTAAATTTTAAAAAATAATAGCAATTTTAAGCAAAATGTTTTACTTTTTCATAAAGTCATTTTAATATTTTGATTTAAAGTCACCATATATTTCTGTCAAATAATTTTAACTTTTTGAACTTAAAATAATTTTAAATAAAAAATTTAATTTAAAATTAAATTGACAAACGGCATTTAGTCATTGTTTTGTCCCCCTTTGTCATTTTTCTTGATGGTAATGTTTTCATGGTGAAAGCGGGATGCTCTTGTTGTGCATTTATTGTGCGTTTGGTATATTTTCTATACAATTTTTTTTAAAAATTTTGTGTCTTGAGTGACATTTTTAACATTAAACTATAAGTATATTCTTCAGAAATAAGAAAGGTAAAAACTGAAATTTGTTAAAAAAATTTAAAGAAAAATCCAAAACAACAAAAAAGAGCCACTAAATATACTTTTTGTGATTTTTTTTATTTTTAATAAAAAAATTTTAACTTTAACCCAAATGGACATAATTTTTAAAATTTTCTCATCATAAAAAATAAAAAATAAAAAATAAACAAAAAAATCAGAATATTCATTTAAAAAATTAAGATATTTTACACAAAACAAAAGCTCAAATATAACAGTTTTTGTTATTTTATTTTTTGGGAATACGACGTATGAATACTCGTTGTTATAATTTGAACGAGCTATTTCATAGGATTAATTGAACAAATCATTTATATAAAAGAGTAAAATATATCGAGTATTAATAACCACTTGACGAAAAACATTGCTATTAAAAATAAATAACTATGTTGAGATACAAGGGGTAAGACGAAGAATACTCGATTTCATAATTGAACCGAGTTACTTTGTAGGATTAATTAAGTAAATTATTCGTATAAAAAATTAAAATTGTTTGAATATTAATAATTACTTAGTCAAAACACATTGTTATTAAAAATAAATAATTATTCTTAAAATTATACTTATTATTTATATTTTTAAAAATAATCTAATAACATTGTTAATTTTAAATTAATTTAATTTTTTTACATGAATAACGTATATTAGTTTGAAATTTAACTGTTCAAACTAATATACAGCCGACTTCATCAAAAGAGACAATGGCCACATTTGGATAATTTTGCTTATTAGCTTATTGGCTTATAAGCTAAAAAATAAGTCATGTCGTTTGAATAATCAAATAAGTTAAAAATAAATAAATAAATAAATAAGTAAATAAACTCGTTTGGGTACCTAAATAAGCAAATAAATTGGTTTATAAGCTCGTTTGGGTAGCCAAATAAGCAAATAAGCTAGTTTATAAGTAAATAAGCTCGTTTTGGTAGCTAACTTATAAGAAAATAAGCAAATAAGTCACAAGGCACCCAAACGATGTGTCTTAAATGAAATTTGCCTTATTTGCTAATAAGCAAATAAGCCAATAAATAAATAAATAAGGTCCACCCAAACAAGGCCCATAGCTTAACTGTTTGCTATTCTAGATTAGACTGGATTAATATTGGGAGCCTCACTTATTTTTTTGTACTATAGATTAATAAGTCACGTCGTTTTGGTAACTAAATAAGCTAAAAAAATAAATAAATAAACAAATAAACTCGTTTGGGTAGCTAAATAAGCAGATAAATTGGCTTATAAGCTCGTTTGGGTAGCTAAATAAGCAAATAAGCTAGTTTATAAGCAAATAAGTTCGTTTTGGTAGCTGATTTATAAGCAAATAAGCCACAAACCACCAAAATAATGTAGCTTAAATGAGATTTGACTTATTTACTAATAAACAAATAAATAAATAAGTAAAGTTAACCCAAACAAGACTCATAGCTTAATTGTTTGCTATTCTAGATTAGATAAGTAAAATTCACCCAAACAAGACTCATAGCTTAACTGTATGCTATTCTAGGTTAGATTGGATTACTATTAGGAACTTCACTTACTTTTTTATACTAGGAAATTATAGATAAGATTACCTATATAATGAGAAATTTAATTTATATTTAATTAAAATAAAATAAAAATCATAATTAGAGTTGTAGAATTGTTATTAACACTAAATAAAAAAGAAAAATAATCTAAAACTTAATACTAATAATACTAAGAACTATAGCATTAGTTATCCTCGTAATAGTTCAGCCTATATTAGACTATTAGTCTAAGTTTAACAATACAAACGCTAAATTATTAATCCCAAAAAGATTAAAAAACAATTGGTGAGCACTTACGTCTCTTAATCATATCTAATCCCTCCTTGGTTCTCACAAGAAAAGTAAGTCCCCAGATCGAGTTGGGGCTCCAACCGGAATCACGATATCATTTATTTCATGCTATAAAAAAATTAAAAAATAGTGCGCCCTATGCAATATGATATTTAAAAATAATTTGTAAAATATAAAAATAATAATTTATTTAAATTTTACGAAACAAATAAGAGTTGTTGATTAATCATATATATTTGATCACATATATTGTCAATTATAGATATTGAATTAGATAATATATACTTTTATGATATGTGTTATTGTAGCCAACCATTGATACTACAAAATTTAGTGGTATTTTGAAAAACTTAAAATACAAAATCTAAAAGTTATCATATATTTTAATATCTTGAAATTAATAGGAAATATTGGTGCTACAATCTTAGTTATATCTCTTTAGAAAGTCTAAAATACAATTATATGTTAAAAAAGATTAAATAAAAAATCTAAATGTGACTTTTATCATAATATAATTAGGGATGAAAATTTATCTTTTACCAGCTGTCGCGTTGTATGTTTTGTCTTGTTGTGAATCAATTTCGACTCTATTTTTTATTTTTTATTTTTTATTTTTTTATTGCTCAGTAAGATCTTAATTGGTAACTAATTTAAAAGTTAAGTTTTTTATTTTTTTGTATTTTTAGTTAAAAAGTAAAATTAAATTCAAAGTAGATTGTTTTGTAACATAGTTTTTAAGCTAATTTTTTTTAAGTTGGTTATTTGGATAAAGAAATTAATTTTTTTTACTTTTTGTTTAAAGTGAATAATTTTACTTTTTTATATATTTGATATTAATAATTATATGTAACTGGTAATTGTAGTAATTAAGTTATGAATAAGGAGTCTTATTGTATTTTAAAAATAGTAGGAATTTGATTAGAATATTTTGAAAGTTTATATTTTGATTCGATTTTTTTGCTTTTTTAACAAACGGATAACCTTGATTTTGTGTCATTTTTAACAAAAAGAAAAGCCAAAAAACGAACACTGTCAATTAGGGCCTAAAGACTTGATTGACAACCTTGATTTTTTAATTTTTTATTCAAATAATTAATGTTAAAAAAATTAATTTAAAAGTTAAGTTATCAAATAATATACTTTTGAACCAAATTTAATTTTTTAACTAAAAATATAAAGAAAATTAAAATTTTTTTTGAAAACTAATTGTGAATCAAACCCTAAATGTTACGTTGAACATGTCTCATTATTTCACGCTCTTGAGTAAACATTGGCAACGTGTCCTATAATATTACTGGGCATCTAATTATGTTATTGTCATTTTATAAATTTTGTCAAATAAATAATATGGTAAGATTTTTAAATGTTGTCGATTCTTATTTGACAAAGATTAAAAACATTTAACTAGAAGGAGAAAATGTTCTTATATATAATTATGGAATTCTTTTTTTTTTTTTTTTTATGTAAATAAGGGATTCTTTTCTTCTATAAGATATTATTTTTAGCCTTTGTTTGGCTATTAGTTTTAAGTCGACTTTAAGTTAATTTTCTGGCATTTGACTTAAAATTCAAAAATTTAAAAAGACTCTTGTTTCAATCCCAAGCTTTTAACCTATTTACTTTTTGGCTTTTTATTTTTTTTTTCATAATAATTTCTAATTTTATTCTTCTACATATAAAATTACATAAATTTTAACTAAATAATCATACTCCAGCTCATTTAGGCCAAATGACAACTATGAAATTTCACATTAATATTATTTGCCTTTTTAGTGGTTTAAAAGTTACTATTTTTCTAATCAAATGAATTTTTAACTTTTTGACTTATAGTGTCTTAAAATCAAAGACCCAGCTTAAAAGTCAGATTAACAAACAAATGCTAATTAGTCAAAAAAATATTTTGTTTTGAGTAGCATCAATCAAGAACTTTTAAGATATTCTTAAATTAGTATTTAAATGTATTAGCCAATAGATATTTTAAAAATTTTTTGTTTAAAATTTTTAAAAATTATAATTTAAAATTTAAAATTTTCAAAAAGTTCGAGACAAAAAATTCACATATATATATATATATATATATATGTGTGTGTGTGTGTGCTGATATGGACGTTTTTTATATATGTCTACCAAATAAAAAGAAATAAATTGTTAGAAAACATATTTTGTAGAAAATTGTAGGTGTGTACACAGTTTAGATTGCATAGATTCTAAGCAAAATCGGTAATTAAACCGATTCTTACACTTCCTAAATTTTCAAATTTGAATGGATTCGTCCAATACTATTAATTAATCCTAACCGAACCGAATTAACAATAACAGTTCAGTTCCAAATTAAAATTGCTATTTACACCAAAACTGAAATAATTTGCTAAAATAAAAAAATTTGTATTAATATTTACCCTACTTACCAATATCAACATCTATTATAAAAATATCAAAAAATATATATAAGGAGCTGAAATCCGTTAGAAGTTATAAAAAAAATAATATATATAGTTAATTACAAACTTGCAAAAAAATAGCCAT
>JAOTRH010035422.1:0-91009 GCA_034768845.1 Heliamphora exappendiculata
AAATTCCCCCCCCCCCCCCCCCGTCGTCAAACGCATGCATGGGTGGAACAACCATGAGTTTGCGGAGGAGCCGACAAAATCGGGAGGAGGAAAGGCTCTTTGTAATGACATTAGCCAATTGATCTTTTGAGGAAATAAACTTGACAATTAAGTCCTTGTTAACAACTTTCTCATGAATAAAATGATAGTCAATCTCAATGTGTTTAGTGCGAGTAAAAAATACCGAATTGGACGCCAAAGCAAGAGCCAAAACGTTGTCACACCTTAAAATAGGAGTGGTGTGAATAAAGATGTGAAGGTCCTTAAGGAGCATACGGGAGCCAAAATAAATCAGCAGCTGTCTCATCTAAAAAACGATACTCAGCCTCAGTGGAGGACTTAGAAACGGTGAACTGCTTTTTGAAAGACTACATAATGGGATTGGAGCCGAGAAATAAACAAATTCCAGAAGTGGATCGATGATCAAGAGGATCACCAACCCAATCGACATTACAATATGCAGCAAGTAGTAAAGAACTATGATGATACCAAATACCATGATCATTAGTGCCTTTAAGATAACGGAGATCATGTTTAGCAGCAGCGAAGTGAACATCAGTAGGGGAATGCATGAATTGACAAACGCGATTAACAAAAAAAGCAATATTAGGATGATTAAAAGTAAGATACTGTAAAGCCCCCACAAGACTGTTGGAGGTAAACTGTCAAAATCATTGATTTGCATACGATTTTTCAAAAAATAAAAACTGGACGAATAATTACTGAAACAAGCTCCAGATAAAAACTTTTTGATATTGAACGATCAAAATAAAACCCGTGCCACCACAGTTATTTTAGATGAATACTTTTTTGGCCATTTCTTCAACTACGAACTTTGATTCTCCGAGTTGAAGTTCCGAACAAACCTTCTACTGTATTCCCAATGCGTTTTCTGAACGTAGTATGGGTTACGATCCTTCGACAACTAGTACCGGTAGAACCTGGATAACTTTAGTTTTAAAAAATAACTTATGAATTTGGTTTAGTCTACCCACATATTTATAGGCTACAGTAGGGACCTGTGGAGAAATTAAAATATAGATTTCTAGTGTGACCCAAATACTCTTCCAGCGGTTTCTGCAAATATGAAAACCTCCCAGTATTTTCTGTAATTATAAAAATCTTACAGTAGTTTCTACAATTTTCATAAAATACTAAATTACAATTTATACTACTAAAGAACTGCAACTGCAACTGCACTCTTAACCATAATTTCAAAACTAATTTGCATTGAGTTCCTGTTATTAAATACTTAATTCATCTCTCCACGTTAAGATTTTCGATACATGCTAATTAAATTTAATTACTGATAATTTAATTTATTCGGCATCTTTAAAATTTCTTAAGCCATTCTGCTTAACTTATTTGATTGCTGGATAATTAAATCTACCTGCAGAGTTTGGCCTAGTCAAAACTTGTAAGCTTTCTTAAGAAGGTATTGTAGACACCCCAATTTGACCTCGCCTAATTTTATGTTGATCCGGGTGAATTCAATGATGAAAACAAATGGGACGATGCTCTTGAAAGAATCCTCGGAAAGTGAACCAAACTCAGTATTTGAACCTAATGATCAAAACCATCAAACCAATGGAATCATCTTAAACTGCTAACTTTTGAACCTTGAGACCGCCAACTCCATTATGGCGACCTCCACAAGCACCTCTTGGAAACCCTAGCAAATGTGGCAACCACTGCAATGGAACCATGGGGTCGCCAACTTCATTGTGGCGATCGCCATAAGAACTTCTTGAAAACTTACTTTTTGTGGCAATCGCTCACTCTAAACTTGTCGACTGTCAACTCCAAATGGCCTGACGTGTGCCAAAACGTATCAGCATTTCGTTTGTTAAAGAACTCTATAGTTACCGTACCCCTGGTACATTTTTGAAGAAGAGAATTATGATATCGGAGCTCTAACGGGTCTAAAGACGAAAGAATTATAATACTGACACCTTGCCAAAGTATCGAGAAACTGCCTACCAGTACTGAAACCCTGACTCTCTTACATTGGGGTGGATCATTAATTGAGGATTGGACCGTTGAAGCACATCTCCCCTACTTGAGGCTGCACCCGAGTTATAGCAATTCAGGTATTCTATTTGAATTTTCGGTCTTTCTATCTCCATTTCTTTTCTCTCAGAGTGAGCGGGTTATTTTCAACCTCTTATTCCGTATACTTTATTAATACTATTTGTATAGTTGATTCAATTGTCTAACTTTATTCAATTAGATCATAACTCTTGACTTATTTATGCTAAACATGTTTAGATTAGGTTAAGCTAGTTCAATTCATGTTATAAATCAAATTTTAGCTTATTTGCTTTATTCACATTACACATTTGCATTTAACACATTAATTCATCAAATAGTATAAACATAATTGGCAATTGCGACTCATGATGTCGTTGTTGTCATAATCAATGCACTTACATGCATATGGTTGTAATTATCGATATTACACCCATATTTTATATTTCTTAGTTAAATGACTGCTATATTACTATAATAGTCGTTATTTACATTTGTTAACTTTTAATGTTAGTTTAATTTTTCTTTCATGGTATTTTTTTTATTTTTCCTTTTCTTCTTTTGTTTAACATCAAAATTCACAAAATCTATGAATGTTAGCTTAGTTTCTTCTTTGGTAGCATTTATTTTATTTTTCTTCTTTATTTTGTATAGTTTTTATACAAAATCTATAATAAATAAATTAGATTCTTTTTTCTTTCTCATTAAGTCATAATTCTAATTAGTTTAATAGCCTTTTCTTTTAAAACCTTTTTATTATTGGTTAAATCTTCCTTTGGTAAATTTTCTTTTGTTTTCTTTTCTTTTAATTAAATCTTGTAACATTCTTTCGTATGGATAAAAACAAAAACATAAAATTCTTATTAGTAATTTATTTGTTTTCTTTATTATTAAGCTTTTAATATAAGATTTTCATAAACTTTTTTTAGCTTAGCATTTTTCTTAATAGAAGTTGACCATGTTAGGTTATTTGATAATATACATATTTAGTATGATAATTTTAGAGGATACTTTGTTTATTTCATTTGAAAGTATGTTTAAATAAACTTAGGTTATTTTGATGATATTATTTGTAAAATTCTTGTTCATTATTAGCAAAATTCATGTTTTTAGTAACTTTTAACATGTATTTATTTTTTTTATTTGAATCATGCTAATTTATATTATTTTGACAACATTTATGCGGGTGTACTCCATGTACCCTTTAACTAGATATTGCTTACCATAGGACTTTGGATTATTTACTTTGTTTTGATGTTTTATATACATATGCTATATATTTTTTGTATTTAATTTTGGATGTTCTCTCCTCACCTCTATTTTTTATATTTGCATGCATTTAATAAATCTAATTAAGAATCAATGATGATTAGTAGAGGTCAACTTCACGGTTAAGCAAACGGGGTGCTTAACACCTTTCCCGATTCGTACCTTAACCCTCGAACCATTTTTCTTTGATTAACATTTTAAATATTAGTAGCCTATTTTTGTTTTTCTTAATTTTTTTCAAAAATCAAGTGGCGACTCTATTTTTTACAAAAATATGGTTTTTAAAATTTAGTTTTTAAGGTGTTTAAATATTTTTTAAACAATTTTTGAAATCTCTTATTTTTGAATAACAAAAACCTCAAATCTCAACATCATAGTATTTTTTGGCGACTCCGCTGGAGATTGATTTACAAAATTAAATAAGAGGGCTAAACTTAAAAACATGATTAGTTCTTGATAAGAATTTTTTATTAGCATTCTCGTATGCATTTGCATTGTTCTCAACCCCCCATGCCTAGTTGACCCGATACCCTGATTAGTTTACTGTCTCGGGGCTATGTTGGGAAGACGGGCAAGCCTTACTGGCTGCACACTTTCATAGGTGCGATAAAAGAGTTTGTGTGTAATGCTTGACCATGTCCTACACCACACCAGGCATGGGAGGTATATACTTGTTTCTATTCAGAAGGTATCTTGATTATTGACCAAAATCGGCCATTTCTGTATATAGTAGCTTAGAACCCTCCATTGGGTGCTGCTAACCCAGTAGGATTATTTATTTTGTTAATTATAGGTTTTGTTCGTGTTTGTTAGGTTTGTTTGTTTGGATTAGGTTAGTTCCCTTTCTTCGAGTTTGGCCCAAATTTTCTGTTATCTTTTATTGTTAGTTTTTCCTTCTAGTTCTTACCCAAGTTTTGTTCTTTGCCTTGTTTGGCTTTCTTGCTGTTGGTTTTCTTCTTAGGGTCATGCCTGTGTTTGGTTCAAAGCCTTTAGGATAGCCTTTCTCATTCTTTTGGGTTTTTCTCGGGCTTCCGATTCTGTACCCCTAGTTTTGTTTAGGCTTATTTTATTCAAACATCTTGTCTTATAGACTCACGTAAGTTAGAGCTGCTTTGTCTATCGGAGAGCTGCCTATTTTTCCTTAGAATCATAGGTTAAACTGGTCTCTTTAGCTTAGAGCTTTTTTTTTTGTCACAGTGCTACCTATTTCTTCCTTTAGATTCTTTGGATAAACTTTCCTTTTGAAGTGTTGTTGGTCCCTTTCATCCTGATTCTCGAGTTTTTAGTGTGGGCCCAACAGGGGCATGTTTCTGTTTCAATGTTTATATCTATTTATGGTCAGCTGTCTTTGGCATTTTGGAGTGCCAGCCATTTGTTATCAAGATTCTTGCTAAAAAGTGTCTGATACTGGTAATTCTGCTTGTGGGATCTAGTTTTTACTTTAGATTTGGACCATTGAGTCAGAAAGGTCATAATCATCACGTGTTTGGGCTAGATCAGCAACTGGGAGACTTTATAAAATTCCAGAGCAAATAGCATAACAGTTTAAGATGGCCGAGAATAAGGTGAATCTAACAGCCCTGATGAGGACAATTACTAACATACAGAGGGCTGTTGAGCAGCAGACTTAGGCTCAAGTGCAACGCCAAGCACAGATTCGTGCAATTCAGGGCTGTTTTGCCGGGGGTAAATGAGCCACAAGACGATACAAATGGCAATGGAAAAGATTTCTGGAACGACAACCAAGGTAATGATGGGCCACAAATTGTTCCCCCACCTACGGTTCCTCGATAGGTCCCGATGGAAGAAGAAAATACCACCCAGTCTAGGGAGTTCGCACTGGCAGAGAAGATTGACCGTATAAAAAAAAGTCCTTAGAAAGGCAAAAGAGGTTAAAGGGTACATGTTAGATGTGGGGGGACAATTTTTGTTCCCGGATGTTAAGCTGCCGGAGAAGTTTAAAATGCCTAAAACAGAGAAGTTCGATGGAACCGATGATCCTCGAATTCATTTGAGAATGTATGTCGGTATCCTCTCTCCAATGGAGATCGATGACCAGTTAAACTCCCAACTATTCCATCGATCTTTGTCAGTGGCAGTTGAGAAGTGGCTCTTTTCTCTCGATGTTGCTAAGACCAAAACATGAGATGACATTTTCACTACATTTGTCAGTTAGTATAGCTACAACATCCAGTTGGATGTAACAACTTGGGAACTCTAAACTACCCGACAAGAAGGCCGAAAGTCATTTGTAGAGTTTTTGACCTGGTAGAGAGGAAAGGCGGCCAAGATGACAAATAGGCTTACGAAAAAGGAGTAGGTAAAGATTTTGGTGAAGAATTTGCAATCCCCCTTTAAAACATTATCTGATCACACAGCCACACTCTACTTTTGAGCAGCGGTTCGACGCTAGGGTTCAAATTGAAGATGAAATTTAGTATGGGGACATTGAAAAATTTGAGCCTAGTCAGAAATCGAGGAGGTCCTTCTTGACAAATAACCAAACCAGTCCACCCCTATCACTAACTTCATTTCCCGTTCTAATGAAATCAACTTGCTAAACTCCCAATCCGAACAACTGAATCCCTCATCCTCCACCCAGCATTCAAGCAACACCCAGCAGTCTCAAAGGTCGAGGAGAATTTTTACTCCCCTCAACATTCTGTTGTCCACGGCCCTAAATCGACTTGTTGAGAAGGTGCTAATCAAGTTTTTGGACCCTTTGCCTACACCTGATCCCTTACCTCTGAGATATTATGCTTCCTAGTATTGTGCTTATCACCAAGGTCATGGGCATCTAACTGACAAATGCATGAGGTTATGTCATGAGATCTAGGATCTCATTGGCAACAAGGTTATCCCATCTCCATCTACTGCTCAAAAACCAAACGTTACAACTAATATGCTGTCAAATCATGCTAAACAAGCTAGGGTGAACTGTATGTATCTAGGACAATCAGAAGATCAGAGTCGGTATATCTGTTCAGCGTATCTACCACGCCCATGTGTTTCAGCTATTGAAGATCAGTCGTTTTGTTCGCTGATTATGGTTGAAAATGGTTGGGACATGATGGAAGAGTGGAATGACGATACTTGGGAGGAATACCAAATGGTAATTCAAGATAATAACCAGGAAAAACATAATAAGGATGATGACTAGCAATTAGATTAACTAGTATGACCGTATGGATTTGGCCATGTGCTAGATGGCATCACTCCTCCTTAGCTTTTTAAGGAGGAAGTTTATGTTGATGAAATGCAGTCTTATTGGCTAGTTCAAATTTTGCTAAAGTCAGACGGAGATGAGTGGACTGAATTTAGGGCTGTCCAAGAACAGCAAGTAGATTTCATCGGGGATGATATCTGGGGACTATATGATATCGACAACATATGAACAATAGAAGATGAAGAAGAAAGGAAGGGAAGATCAGAATGCATTAATTTGGATGATCTATAGGAATTTGAAAGCTCTCCACACGTTGTAGAGGTTAGACAATCCGAGAACGCAATGCCAGGATTATAGGATCCTAAGGAAGGAATAGAATATTTGACTAGGAGTGGGTGTCATTTCAAGCAAGCTTAATTAGAAAAGGGACATGCAAGCGGGAAAGAAAAGGAGAAAGAACAAGAAGAAGAAGATGACACTGTACTGAAATAGCTAAAAAAAACTCAGGCTAACATCAGTATATGGGGTTTACTGATGGCTTCACACCGGCACTGGCAAGCAGTGTTGAAGGTTCTAAATAAGGCCAATGTGTTGATAGACGCAATTCCCAAACAGTTGATTGGGTTGATACTGCCAGTTGTAGAGCCTAAAGTGATTTCTTTTTCTAATAAAGATTTATCATTTAAAGGGAGAATCCACTATAAGCCATTGCACATCACCGTCAAATGTCGGGAGAAATGGGTTCCAGTAATGCTTATTGACAATAGTTCAGCATTGAATGCCTGCCCACTCAGAACTGCAGTCTTCTTGGGAATGAAGCTGGATCATTTCATGCCCAGTAATCAAGGAGTTTGTGCTTATTATAATACAAGGAGGGATGTACTTGGATTGGTATCATTTGCTGTGTCAGTCAGGCATTTGGAAATCTCGATAGAATTCCATATGCTGAATGTCCCAGCATCTTTCAATATGTTGTTGGGGCAACCTTGGCTCTACAACCCCGAGGTGCAAGCTGTTCCCTCTACGCTTCATCAAAAGTTAAAATTGATTAAGAATGGGGTAGTATTCACCATCAATGGAGAAGATAGTATTCAACTCCCAAGAGAAGATGGTTCAACTCTCTTAGAAGTCCAGCACGGAGAAGGGGATGTATCACTGAGTGGGTTCCAGTTCGATGAGGCCTAAGCTGTTCAGATGCTATTAAAGGAGGAAGAGAGCTACATCAATCCCTATGTGGTTACAATGATGAGACGTATGTCTTATTTTTTGGGAAGGGGGTTGGGTCACAAGCAACAAGGAATTTCAGAGCCTATCCAAGAGTTGTTAACCTCGTAATATTTTAGCCTCAAGTACAAGCCAACAAACGAGGATTTAAAGGGGTTAAACACAAAGTAAAAAGGAAAGAGGGTTAAGTATTCGGAAACGTTGAACTGCTACGTTGTTAACGAAGATGAAGATTTTCCATACTATGGTTTTTCGGAGCCATGGTTCGATGAGGAAACAAATCAATGGTTGCCAAGGTTGGAAATTTTTTTCAACCACCAGTTATCGAATACAGAGAAAGAAGAGGTAACAGAGAATGAAGAGAAGATTCAAGAAGACGACTGGGCCGATAAATTAGACAGCATTGGCATAGGAGTTTTATTCAACGATAAGATGGCTCAGATATGCATAACTGATTAAGACTGTTTGATGTTGGGCTACAACACACCAGCGGATTACACCAGGCTTATCGTGGATGCGGCTGCAAAAGATGTTAAAAACTGGTCCATTGAGTCTTGTAATGCATGTCTCAAGTTTGAGTCAAATGAGTCTGTGTTGGAGAGCACATCTATTTGTGCATCTTTGCTTGCTGTTGCTTATGAACTTGTAATCCCTTCTCTCTTTAATGAAATGAACAAAATTTTCAATTATTCTATTTTGTTTAATTTATTTCATACGCTTTCTGGTGATTTTGAATTCGACGGGAATGTCCCCGAAGAAACAAAATTTTTAATAAAAAAGAGAAGAAGAAATACCCGCTTAACCAATAATTAAAGAAATATTGTCAATAAATCTGGATAATGAAACTAATCCACAAATTATACAAATTGGTTTTTCGTTATCTTCAGTCGAACGTGAGCAATTAATAATTTTATTAAAAGAATTCAAACACATTTTTGCATAATCTTATGTGGATATGCCTGACATTGATCTCGACATTATCTAACACCACATCCCTTTGTTTTCCGATGCTAAATCGGTCAAACAGAAGTTGAGACGAATACGACCAGAATGGGCCTTGAAGATCAAAGAAGATGTCACCAAGAAGATTAACATTGGATTCCTTATGGTAATCGAGTATCCAAAATAGGTGGCCAATATTGTTCCAGTTCTAAAGAAAGATGGAATCATGTGGGTCTGTGTGGATTTTCGAGATCTTCACAAGGCAGATATGTTGGACAGTATAGCATATCGATGTTTTGTTAGACAGTAGAACGAGGCATACTCTTTTGTTATTCGTAGGCAGTTTCTCAGAGTATAACTAGATTCTAATGGATCTCAAAGACAGAGAGAAGACACAATTTACTACACCATTGGGCACTTATTGTTATCGTGTGATGCCATTCAGTTTGAAGAATGTAAGGGTAACCTATCAAAAGGCTACTACTACTTTGTTGTATGACATGATACATAAGGAGGTTGAGGTATACGTGGATGATATGATAGTAAAATCTAAGAATCAGGATGGCTATATTATAGCACTGTGAAAATTCTTTGAAAGAATTCAAAAATACAAGATGCGGCTCAACCCACAAAAGTGTGCCTTTGGAGTCACCACTGGCAAGATGCTCAGATTCATTATTACTCATCGAGGCATTGAGGTCAACCCTTCTAAGATCAAGGCAATCATAGAAATGCCTCCTCCAAAGACTGAACGAGAAGTCAGGGGCCTTTTGGGTAATATTCAATTCATCAGTCAATTTATAACAAAACTGATAACTACCTGTGAGCCACTCTTTTGTCTGTTGAAGAAAGGGGTCAAATTTGTATGGGATCAGAAATGCTAAAATGCCTTCAAAGTCGTACGTCAGTACTTGCAAAACCCACCTGTTTTAGCTCCTCCTGAACCTAATAAGCCACTGATTCTCTATTTATTAGTGGCTAATTCAGCTATGGGATGCATGCTAGCACAGGAAGAAGAAGATGACAGGGTCTGAGATATGATATACGCTACTAAAAAAGACATGTTAGGCTTTGGTTTGGGCCTTTCAAAAATTAAGGTATTACATGCTATCTTTCACAGTGAATATAATTTCTCGAATAGACCCAGTAAAATATTTGTTTGAGAAGCCGGCATTGACAAGAAGGCTGGCCTGTTGGCTATTGTTACTATCAGAGTTTGATCTCAAATATATCACTCAAAAATTAGTCAAATGTGGAGTAGTAGCAAAATTTCTAACCGACCAACCAGTTGAAAGAGATGAAGATGTGGAATTCCAGTTCCCTGATGAACAACTGATGGAAGTCGAGGATGACAAGTAGACTCTCTTTTGATGGTGTATCTAATTAGTATGGCTATGGAATAGGAGTTCTTCTTGTCACTTCTAACGAATCACATGTTCTTCTATCTTTGAAACTCAATTTCGAAGTCATCAATAATCAAGCTGAGTATGAAGAATACTTAGCCGAGTTGGAGGTAACCTTAGAACTAGGGGCAAAGAAACTGAAAGTCATCGGAGACTCAGCATTGGTGGTTTCACAGGCAAGAGGAGAATGGAAGGTCAAGGACTTAACTTTGATTCTCTACCATCAAGAGCTGGAAAAATTGATACTATGCTTTAAATTAGTGGTTTTCAGTCATGTGCTGAGGCTGCAGAACAAGTTTGCTGATACACTGGCTACTCTGGCATCAATGATTGAAATACCACTCGGGGTCAGAATGAGGCCATTGATAATGGAACAAAAGAGAAAGTCGACATACGAGATGACAACTGCAATCGAGAAAAGCACTGATGAACTCCCTTGGTACTTTGACATTCAAAATTTTGTGGGAAAAAGAGAATATTCCAAGTTTGCTAGCAAAAAGGACAAAAGAGAAATAAAGAGGTTATCTGCATAGTTTGTCATTTGCAGGGGGAAATTATACAAATAAGGGCATTCTGGAGTCAATAAGTTGTGCGTCAACAGTGAAGAAGGATGAGAGCTGATGAAAGAGATACATAAGAGAGTTAGTGGGCTTCATATAAGTGGAAACATGTTAGCTAAGAAGATCCTACGACAAGGATATTTTTGGATGATAATGGAGACAGACTGTAAACAGTTCGTGTGAAAGTGCCATAAGTGTCAGATTCATACAAACCTTATGCACGTCTCCCCATCTCAACTGTATAGCCTGACGTCGCCATGGTCATTCTCAGTATGGGACATTGATGTGATTTGCAGGGTAACACCATGGGTGTCAAATGGGCACGAGTTTATTTTGGTGGCCATGGACTACTTTACTAAATGGGTGGAAGTCGCTTCCTAATTAGTCTTAAAAGCTTTACATGTTGCCAAGTTCATTAGACAAAATATCATTTACCAGTACGGGGTCCCACATAAGGTTATCTAAGATAACGGCTCACACTTCCAAGGTAAGGTCTTGGATCTTTTTCAAGAATACCAGATAGTAGCCAATAAGTCATCAACACATCGACCACAGACCAATGGAGCAATTGAGGCAGTAAACAAGAATATCAAGAAGATTTTGTAAAAGATGACCAGCTCACATAAAGATTGGCCTGAACATTTGTCGTTTGCACTCTGGGGATACAGGATGTCAATTAGAGTTTCAACGGGAACCACGCCATATTTTTTAGTGTATGGGATGGAAGCCGTGCTTCCCATTAAGGTGGAATTCCCTTCACTAAGAGTAGTAGCTGAGGTTAGTATTCTAGAGACTGAATGGCAAAGAAACCGGATGGAAGAGCTGCTTTTGTTTGATGAAAGAAGGCTGTAAGCTATATTTTATATACAAGGGTACCAAAGGAGGATAGCCAGAGCATTCAACAAGAAGGTTAAAACCTGGGATCTTAGAGAAGATGACTTAGCTCTTAAGGAAATCAAGGCTCCCATCTTCGATCCGTGGGGCAAATTCAAGAAAAACTAGTCCGGGTCATTTCTGATCAAAACCATAATGCACCAGTATTGCAGTAATCATCATGAATTTAGATGGCAATGTGTTCTCCACTCCAGTCAACCTTGACCAACTCAAAAGGTACTATTTTTTAGAGAAAAATAAAAATAAATAAAAGCTCGTTGAGTTAAAAATCGAAAAGGTAACTTAGGCAAAAATTAGAGCAGCCCACAAGGCCGAAAACTTGAAAATGCGACATTAATAAAAGTTAGGGTATCATAAAAGGAGAGTGTTAATACCCGAGAGTAAATCGAGCCCGAACTACGTTATAACCTGATTCTACTTTCTTGGGATACATAGGCAGCTTCTTGTAAGAAATCTGGCCATATTATTTGTTTTAACCATCTTTGAATCTGAGTAAAATCAATGTAAATTTATTTTTGGGTTTTAATAATAAAGTAGTTTAAATTGAAAAAATCCAAAAAAAAAAACTTTGGATAACTTGGAACATTTTAAACATATAGTGGACTATTTCATTTCAGTATTGGTTATAAAGTTTTGAAAATAAAAGGTGGGCGCGCAAGTGAAGACACCCCAATTTGACCCCGCCTAATTTTAGATTGATCCAGGTGAATTTGATGATGAAAACAATTGGAATGGTGCTTTAGTACGATCCTTGAAAAATGATCCAAACTCAGTGTTTGAACCCAATGATCAAAACGTTCAAACCAGTGAATTCATCATTGAACCGCCATGTTCGAACCTTGGGTCACCATGTTTATTATGGCGACTGCCAGTAGAACCTCTTAGAAACTGCACTATTTAAGGCAACCGCCATGTTCATACCCAGCAACCGCCAACTCCAAGGGACCGCCAACTCCAACCTGGCGACCGCCACCTTAAAAAATCCTAACATGTCCCAAAATGTGCCAGCATCTCATTGGTTGAAGAATTCTATAAATTTCGTACCCTTGGAACGTTTTTTAGACAAAATTTTAGAGAGAGAGACTTTGTCAAAGTACCAAGCAAGTCCGAGTCCCAACGCCAAAATCCTGCCGAAGTACTAAGAGCTGGACCCCTGATACCGAAATTCTGAAACCCTAACTTAGATTAGATCATCGCTTGAGGATTGGATTGCCCATCACCATTTTTCGACTCGAGGATTCACTAACGGTCCAAGTATTTTGTTTGGATCCCCGGTCCTTCTAACTCTATTTCCTTCCTTTTGGGAGTAATCGGGTTAATTTGGCTATTTTATCTCACACACGTTTTTACATTGCTTATGTAATTGTTTTAATCTTTAGAATTCATTTGGTTTATAATGAATGTGTTTAATTTGGTAAAGTAGCTATTCATGTTATAATTCAAGTCTTAGCTTGTTTAGCATCTTTGTTTTACACATTGCACACTTGCACTAAATTTTGTTAATTCATTAATTAGTGCTAACATGATTGACAATACAACTAACGGTGTCGTTATTGTTTAATCTAAGCACCTACATATATATGGTTATAATTGTCAATATTACACCCACATTTTATTTTTTAATTTTCATTTAATATTAGTTTAATTTATATTTACTAGTATTTTTTTTCTTATTTTACTTTTCTTTTTCTTTTAATTCTCCATTTATTTGTCTTTTTTTTCTTTTAATGTTAATTTTATTTTCTTTTACTAATGCTCCATCTATTTTTCTTTCCTTTCTCTTTTTAGTTTAATTTTCCTTTCATAGTATTCTTTTTATTTTTTTTATTTTTTTTTCTTTAGCTAATCTTAAAATTTACCAAAAGTCTTTTATGCTAGCGTAATGTTCATTTTTTTTTTGTTTTTTTGTTTTAATCTTTTAAATGTTAGTGTAATTTTTTCCTTAAAATGTTAATATAAATGCTAGTTTAACTACCTTTTTTTTTCTTTTCTTCTCTTTTGTTTCGTTTAAAATATAAAATATAAATAGTTAGATTTTCTTTTTATTAGTTTAATAGCATTTTTTAATATTTTATTTTGACTTAATTTTTTTTTGTAAACTTTTTTTTTATCTTTTTTCTTCTTAATTAAATCTTTAAGTGTTCCCTTGGCATATTAATATGTAAAATACTTGCTATTAGTTTTATTATTTTTCTTTAGTAAGCTTTTTAATATGGGATTTTCACATACTTTTTATTTTAGGTATGTTTTTAGATAATTTGATAACATGCATGATTAGTGTGTTAATTTTAGGATATGCTTTAATCAAATTTTGAATAGTTTAAGGTTATATTATTAGCAATTCGTGTTTATTTGATTTTGGTGACTTTTTTGCATATTTTTGTTCTTCTATTCAAATCATGCTAATTTAAGTGATTTTGATAATATTGAATGTGCGTTTGCTCCATGTATTCTTTAGTTAGAAATTACATGTAATAGGATTTAGGATTTTATTTTTTTATTTACTTTGTTTTGGTGTTCTATATACATATACTATGTATTTTCTTTATTTAATTTTGGATACTCTCTTGCCTCTATTTTTTATATTTACATGCATTTAAGAAATTTTATTAAGAACTAATAATAATTAGTAGAGACCAACCTGACGGTTGGGAGAATGCGGTACCTAACATTTTTTTCGATTCGTACCTTAACCCCTGAACCCTTTTTCTCTGGTTAAACGTTTTAAAGATTAATAGTCATTTTTGTTTTTCATGATTTTTCTCAAAAATCAAGTAGCAACTCTATTTTTAATAACAAAGAATTTTTAAAATTTAATTTTCAAGGTGTTAAACTATTTTTCAAACATCTTTTAAATGTCCTTATTTTTTAACTCAAAACCCCAAAATTCTGGTGCCATAGTATTTTCTGGCCACTCTACTAGGGACTTGTTTATAAAATCAATTAAGAGGCTAAACTTGAAACATCATTGGTTTTTAGTACAAATTTGTCATTTGTATTCTCGCAAACATGTGCATTATTCTTCACTCTCCCTGCCTGGTCAACCCAATACCCTGATTGTTTATCCATTTCGAGGATTGTTGGCAAGGCGGGAAAGCCTTACTAACTGCACGCTTCCATAGGTGCGGTAAAAGAGTTAGGGTGTACCGTTTAACCATGTCTTGTACCACACCAGGCATGGAAAGTATATACCCAGCTCTATTCAGAAGGTGGCTTGATTATTGACCAAAATTGGCCATTTTACATAGAGTAATTTAGAACCCTCCATTAGGTGCTGCTAATCCAGTAGGATTATTTATTTTGTTCATTGCATGTTTTGTTTGTGTTTGTTAGGTTTGTTTGTTCGGGTTAAGATGGTACCTTTTTTGGGTTTGGCCTGGGTTTTCTGTTATTCCTTGTTGTTTAGGTTAGTTTTTCATTCAGGCTCTTACTCGGTTTTGTTTTTCGCTTTGCTTGGCTTTCATGCCGTTAGTTTTCTCCTCGGGGTCATGCTTGTATTTTGGTTCGAAGCCTTTAGGATAGTTTTTCTCTCTTTTGGGTTCTTCCCAGGTTGTTGGTTTTTTACCCGCGTTGTTATATTAGGCTTGCTTTCTTCGAACCCTTGTCTAAGATCTTGTCTTATAGACTCGTGTGAGCTAGTTTTGTTTTCCAATTGGAGTGCTGTTCATTTTTCCTTGTTTTTCCTTAGGATCTTAGGTCAAGTAGGTCCCTTTGGGTTAGAAATGTTTTATTGCCAAAGTGCTGCCCATTTCTCTAGTTAGTTTCTTCAGATAAACCTTCCCTCTAGAATTTAGTTGATCTTCTCCTGATTTACGGGTGTCCAGTTGTTATGCTGTCAATTTGAGCGCAAAAAGGGTATTGCTTAAATTTTAGTGATTATCTTCTTGTGGTTTTGGGTATCTCAGATGTTTGCTTCTTGTCGTTAGAATTCTTCTTCAAGAGCTGTCTGATACTGGTGACTCTACTTTTGGGATTCAAGTTTTCTTCGGGTTTAAACCATTAAGCCAGAAAGATAATAGTCACTACGTGTTTGGGCTAGATTTGTAATAGGCAGACTCTACAGGATAACTGAACAATCAACTGAATCATCTGTAATGGCAAACAATGAGGTGAATCTGATAGCCCTGATGAGGCGATTACTAATATACAGAGGGTCATTGAGCAGCAGACTCAGGCCCAAAACTAATGTCAGGCACGGATCCAAGCAATTTAGGCCCGAATGCCAGTACTGAATGATCAGCATAACGACCCAAATGGTAATGGAGAGTACTTTTGGGATGACAATCAGGTTCTTGATTGACCACAAGTTGTTCTGCCACCACCACGGATCCCTCGTCAGGTGATAATTGAGGAAGAAAACACTGCGTAGTCCAAAGAATCTGCATTGGCTGAGAAGATTGGTCGGATGAAAAAGGACCTTAGAAAGGCAAAGGGAATCAAGAAATATATGCTCAATGTAGGGGGACTCTACCTATTTTCAGATGACAAGCTCCTGGACAAGTTTAAAATGCCTAACATAAAAAAATTTGACAAAACTAGAGATCTAAAAATTCATCTCTGAATGTATGATGGTACCCTATCACCAATGAAAATTAATGACCAGCTGAGGCCCAGCTATTTCACAGATCTCTTGTTGGGGCAGCCAAGAAATGATTTCTCTCCCTAAATGTAGCAAATACCAGAATCTGGGAGGACATAGCTATGACATTTGTCAGATTTGTCAGCCAATACAGTTATAATATCCAACTAGATGTGACTGCTCGGAAGCTAAAGACCACTCATCGGGAAAGTAAAGAGTCATTTGTGGACTTTCTAATCAAGTGGAGGGGAAAGGCGGTTAAAATGACAAATCGACCAACAGAAAAGAAATAGGTGAGAATTGTAGTCAAGAATCTCCAATCTCCTCTGAAGCATTATTTGATCACGCAACCGCTCTCCATATTCGAGCAATTATTTGATGCTGGAATTCAAATAGAAGATGCAGTCCAACCTAGTGATATTGAGGAGGCCGAACAGAGCCAAAAGCCAGAAAGACCTCACCCATTCAACAACCAAAACCATCCCACCTCTTCCACTAACCCTACATCTTGCTATAATGAGGTAAATTTGCTAAACCCCTCAATCAGACCGACCGAATTCCTCACATTCATCACCTCCTCCCAGAAACAACCAACCGTCACAGCTAAAAATGCCAAGAGTTTTTACTCCCCTTAATATCTCTCTGACCACGGCCATGAATGGACTTGTGGTGAAAGGGCTAATGAAGCTTCTTGATCTAATGTCACCTCCTAACCCTTTACCACTACGCTATGATCCCACCTAATATTCCTCATACCATCAGAGCCACGAACACTTAACCAACAATTGTCTGCAACTTTGCCACGACATTCAGGATCTCATTGACAATAAGGTCATCCCACCTCTATCTGTACCGAATGTCACGGTTGGTTTTTAAATTCTTGTAATTTGCATGATTCAAGTCTCGAGTCAAGCCAAAATCTTGTAAGTTTTTGCTTTGTTCTGATCAGTTGAATATCGAGTTCAAGGGCACATCTATCTATGCACCTGCTTCTTTTACTTCTGATTTCGTAATCCCTACTCTCTTTGATATCAATGAAATAAGTGAAGGTTCTAATTATTCTGCTTTGCTTGATTTATTTTGTACGCTTTCTGAAGATTTTTAATTCGACGGAGATGTCCTCGAAGAACTAAAAATTTTAATAAAAAGAGAAGAAAAAATTTATGCCGAGCTAATAATTAAAGAAACTTTATCAATAAATCTGGGTAATAAAATTAACCCACAAATTATTCAAATTGGTTATTCTTTGTTTTCAGTTGAATGTGAATAATTAATGGTTTTATTAAAAGAATTCAAAGATATTTTTGCATGTTCATATGAGGATATGTCCAAAATTGATCAAGATATTATCTAACACCATATTCCTTTATATCCCGATGCCAAACTGGTTAAACAAAAATTGAGAAGGATACGAACGAAATGGGCTCTGAAGATCAAAGAAGAAGTCACCAAGCAGATCAACGCTGAATTTCTTATAGTAACCGAGTATTCAAAGTGGGTGGCTAACATTGTGTTAGTCTTGAAGAAGGATGGATGCATCAGTGATTGTGTGGATTTCTGAAATCTCAGCAAGGCTAATCCAAAGGATAACTTTTCATTACCGTACATTGAGGTCTTGGTAAATAGCACAGCAGGGCACGATCTTTTCTCATTTATAGATGGCTTCTTTGGATACAATTAGATCTTAATGGACCCTAAAGGCAGAGAAAAGATGACACACATTACACCGTGGGGCACCTACTGTTACCACGTGACACCATTTGATTTGAAGAATGTAGGGGAAACCTACCAAAGGACTGCCTCTACCTTGTTGCATGATATGATAGATAAAGATGCAAAGGTGTGTGTGGGCGACATGATTGTTAAGTCTAAAGATCAAGACAGCCATGTCATAGTTTTATAGAAATTCTTTGAAAGGATCAAAAAGTATAAGACGTTGCTCAATTCATAGAAGAATGGCAGAAGAATTTGATGAAAGTGCTTCTCTTGTTTGATGAAAGAAGATTACAAACCCTATTTCACATACAAGGATACTAAAGGAGGATAGCTCGTATGTTCAACAAGAAAGTCAAGACTCTGGCCTTGAGAGAAGGTGACTTAGTTTGTAAGAAGATCAGGGCTCCCGTATTTGATCCAAGAGGAAAGTTCAAGCCAAATTAGGCTGGACCATATCTGATCAAGACTATTATGATCGGTGGTGCTGTAACCATCATGGACCTGGATGGCAATACGTTTTCCACTCCAATCAACTTGGAACAGCTCAAAAAGTACTGCCTTGAAAGAAAAATAAAATAAGATAAAAGCTTGTTGCGTTAAAAATAAAAAAGGTAGCCTAGGAAAAAGTTAGAGCAGCCCGCAAGGCCGAAAATTCAAAAGGGCGACCTTGGCAAAAGTCAAGACATCACAAAAGGAAAGTGTTAATACCTGAGAGTGAATCGAGTCCGAACTATGTTATGGCCTAATTTTACTTTTTGGGATACATAGGAAGCTTCTTTCAAGAAGTCCAGCCACCTTCTTTGTTTTAGCCATCTTTGAATCCAAGAAATGATCAATGCAAATTTATCTTTGAGTTTTGGTAATAAAGTTGTTTAATTGCAAGAATCAAAAATTTTTAAATAATTGAAAACTATTTTCAGATAAACGTGGGATTTTCACTATCTTAGTTGCAATCACAAGATTTTGAAAATAAATAGTGGGCACATAAGTCCCAGACTCTAAATAAATAAGAAAGTTACAAAATCCTAAGAGGAAACAGATCTTTCAGATCTTTCTTCTACCATCTACTTGTTCTTCTCCATCTTTTTTTGTTTCTGTTCTCTTTATCCTGAACCAATCACGCTTTGTACTCCTCAGGGAGCTCAATGTGGGCAACTCTTGTAGCTCCATTAGTGAACGAAATAGCCAAGTCTCCAAATACCGCGCCAAAAATGAGGCTTGAAGGGAAGACGAATTAATACAACCCTAAACGCCGTGAAATATGATCTGACCTCGACCAAACTGCCTCATGATCTAGTGTGGATAATAGAAGGTGAACAGCCACAAACCAATCAACAAGACAACTGGATGGTCTATAATGGTCAAAGTTATAAAAGAGATCTCCCACTAGGAGCACTGTTAAGTGATATCTCTTTCATTCAATAAAGAAAGATATTATCTCCAAACTGCATCAGTAGTGCATATCGAATAAAAAAGACAATAAATAAAGGCAACAGCGTTGTACCCTTTCAAACCCAATTCCTATAGAAGATTTACTTTCTCTATCAGCTAGATTTGAGAAATAAGAAAAATGAGAGATGTGGAAAATAAAGAGAGATAGTGGAAAAAATAAAGAAGAGTGGTAAAATATGAGAGAAATCAGCAAAAGAAGAGAATAGCGGTAAGAATCGAGAAAAGTCAGCAAAAGAAAAGATATGTGAGAAAATAAAGAGAGATAATGGAAAAAAGAGAGAAGAATGGTAAAATCTAAGAGAAATCAACAAAATGAGAGAAGAGCGGTAAAAATCGAGAGAAATCAACAAAATGAGAGAAGAGCGGAGAAAATGAGATATTTGAGTTTCACCTTGGAGAAGCAGAGGATTATCAGGAAAATACGTGATTACACCCGGGTGGATAGCACTAGACCAATCAGGGTCTCAGCCAAAATTAGGAGTATGAAGTCCTTCCCTGTCCTTATTTTCTTAGCAATGTCCACCAGAATAGTGCTAACTCGGCCGTCACAGGAAACCAGAAAGGTACCGGGCAAGCAGACAGATGCACAGAACATAACGGCACCGCAACTAAAAGTTGAAGTCACCAAGGGCACCGGTAGGACAGAATCTGTGTCTAGTGAATCCCCATGGATGAAGAAAGAAATCTCTTGACCAATCAGACCACAGGGATGTATAATGTATTGGAGGCAAGATTGCCAAGATATTTACTTTTGCAAACGATTATCTAAAAAAAAATTAACTGGACGGGTAAACACCAAAACGAACTCCAAATAAAAACTTTTGATGAAGAACGATCAAAATAAAACGTGTGCATCCGAAGTTAATTTAGAATAATACATTTTTTACCGGTCAAATCTTCAACTACGATTTGAATCTGAATTGAAACTCTTATCAGATCTTCTACTGTATTTCCTTATGTGATTCCCCGATATAGTGTGAATTATAATCCTCCAAGAACTTGTACCTGCAGAACTTGGATAACATTAATTTTAAAGATAAGTTATGAAACTGGTTCAGTCCACCTACATATTTATAGGGCTACAGCAGGGATCCGATGAGTAATTATGAGTAAGACTTCCAGTGAAATGCCGACACGTATCAACGATTTTCGTAATTAAATAAACCTCATAGTGGTATCTGTAATTATGGAAAATTAGTAGCGATTTTTGTAATTTTTATAAAATACTAAATTATAGTTCATACCAATAAATAACTATAATTTCACTCTCATCCATAATCTAAAGACCATAGAGCATTGAGCTCCTGTTATTAAATGCTCACCATTTCTTCCTACGTTAAAATTCTTGATACCTGCCAATTAAATGTAATTACTGCCAATTTAATTTAATCGGCATCTTGATATCATCCGCTTAACTTATTTGACCGCCGGATAATAAATACACCTGCAAGGTTGACTCGGTCAAAACGTATAAGCTTCCTTAAGGGGGTATCGTCAATCCCGATCTTTCAGGACGTGAATTACATCAATAATTAATATTTTTTACATAAATAATACTACTATCCAACTAACCAAGAATATAGACCCATATAAGATTGCACCCTCTAATGAATCAAAATAATGAATTTTAAATATATGCAAATCAATAATTATTTCAGGATTAAGAGTATAAGCGTTATTCATAATAACCTTGGGGTGTGAATTAATTTATATAGTCAGTATAAAAATAATTACCTCAAATGTCCCATTCAATACACACAAAGTGTATTGGCACAGAGAATTGAAATAATATACGACATTATTATCTGTTCCCCACAACCAAGATGGCGGCCTACTAAAACACTGTACTACAGTCGTATCGATGGTATGTCCATTTTTATCTAAGTTGTAAACATAAAACTTATATTCTGCAAGAACCTAAAATTTGATCTTTTATATCCAAATCGTACTCTACACACAAGATTAAATACTATATAGAATATCGGATATTCATGTATAATATTAAAGAAATGATACACATATATTGCTCAAAAAGATTCTCATAAAATAGAAAATTAGTTTTATTAAAATAAAATTAAATACTAAAAATATGATTTTCGGTATACCAACCCTAACAATCTTCCACTGATACTCAAAATCATGCTATCATACATTTGACCCAATGCCCTCTACATAACTATAAAAAGTCTTAGTCGGTAAGTTCTTTGTAAACGATCTGCAAGGTTATCTCCTAATGCAAGCTCAATGTCTAACTGAAAATCTGAATCTGTGTACCTTAAAAATACTAGACTGCCTGCTTGGTAAACCAACATATAATCCTTAATCATTTTTAGGTACTTGATTATATTCTTTACCGCAGCCCAATACTCTTGCCCTAGGTTAGACTGATATCTACTAACCATGCCAACGGTAAAATAGATATCGTATATAGTGCAAAGAATAGCATACATGAGGCTTCTTACTACCTAAGCATAGGGAATCGCCTTCATCTTTTCTATCTCATCAGGTATCTTACGACACTGATCCTTGGATAAAGTGATTCCATGTTTAAAATGGAAAAACCCTTTCTTAGAATCCTGCATGAAAAAATGAGTAAGGATATCATCGATATACTTTTCTTGTGATAAGCCCAACATCATTTGTTTATGATCTCGCACAAGCTTGATCCCAAGGATGTGACTGACTTCTCCTAAGTCCTTCATATCGAATTACCTACATAACCATACTTCTGTGAGACCCCGACTCGATTCATTTTGGAATGATTAAGTGTTCGAGATACCTCGTAACCTTCGAAAGGTGTTAAGTACATCTTTGGCGTGTGTTCGGGTTCTGTTGCGGCTTGTTTGATTTGGCTTAAGGTTCGAAAATCTGTTCGTACGCAGAAAAACACACTGCCCTAAGGTTCGGTTGACTGGAGGGGTTGGCCTAGTCAACTGAATCAAGTTTTTCTAGTTCGGTCGACTGAACCAAGTTTTTCTAGTTCGGTCGATTGAACTAGGGTGTTCGGTCAACTGAACCAAGGCGGTGGGTGTTTTTCGTGTTTCTAGTAGGCTGTTCAGTCAACTAGAGTGGCGGCTCCAGTCGACTGAATAGTGATTTTTGGCGTTCTGTATAAATATCCAGCCGTGGAGATATTTTCAAATATTTTGATTTCCAGATCTGGTTTCTCTCTCCCGTTTTCTCTGTCTTCTCTCTAGATTTGAGGGCCCGGGGTATGGTTTTCAATTGATCAGCTTGTGGATCTTTGATGTTGGTACTGGGGGCTTCGTATATATCTAGACAGATTCTCGTTTCGACGAGGTTCAGTTTTTGAGGCTTCGAGTTTTGACTCGCTGAGATAGGATTCTAGACCCTGCTGCTGTATTAGGGTGTTATATGTAATTGTATGCTTTTTCTTTGGTAGAAATGCATCAAATGTCATATTTTCTGTTTAAGCCTTGTTTTTTTGGTATAAAGCATGTTGTTAGCTTTTCTTGGCTTATAGTACTGTATGACATGTTGTAGTATAATTTTTAAAGGATTTTCTTAAAAATGGTGGATTTTGGTGAAAAATGGTGGTTTTGTAAAAAATCTCAACACTTGGTGTTTTGGAGGTTTGGAGCTCGCCTTCGTGGTTGAGTCTTAGGTTTTGAAACGTTTTATGGAAAATAGGAAAAAATATTTTAAAAATATTTTGTTTGATTTCCATGTTGATGGATGGATCTATATACACGTATAATGTATTATTTTGAAGAAATATTTTCGTAGTTGAGCTACGGTACTATTTTTAAAAGATTATCTAGATGTACCGGGATGACGTGTATTTAGCACGAGTTACCCTTGGTGCAAGTCTGGAAACCTGCGTAGTGTAGATACTCAGGTCTTTCGGGTTAGTCCCTGTAAATTGAGACGGCTAGGTGCTCAGTTCTCTCGGGTTGTCGCCCATAAATTGAGTGGTTCGTTATGGTGCTCCATATAGAACTTGTCATTACCTAGTAGGCCTTAATTGGCTCAAGACTAGGGTAATGGACATGAGTCTATAGTTACTTATTTTGTTTGTGTGACAGAGTCGGTATATAGGATCATATTCTTCTTCTTTTTCCACGATGGTGCATTCCGTGAGTGAACGATGTTTTGATTACTATTTTTCTTCAACTGTAAAATGTGATTTTGCATTGTTTAAATACTTGGTTATGAAGGAAAAACTGTTTTGGGAGTCTGATGGAAAACTTAGAATTTTATGATGTAAAACCTTTTGGCTCTGTGGTTAAATTAGCTCTCACTATATGATATGCATGGTTTTGAGAACAAAAATGTGGGGTTTTATGAAATAAAACCGTTTTGAGGCTCGTGTTATCTTGATGGAAAACTGGTGATTTTCAGGATGAAAAACCTTTTTAGCTCCTGTGGTTGAGCTTGCATGTTTTGATTGCATAGCCTGCTTTACAACTTTATTGTCTGTTTCTATTAGGCTTCGGCTCACGGGTGGGATTTTTTGTACAAAACCTTTTTTCAAGTAAGCGTGGTCCTGTAGGTTGATCCGGTGGTGCCCGAATGTGGCTGATGACAAGACGTCTGTTTTGGTCTTGATAGGTAGTTTATACCTGTTGTATATGTTTCATATTTATTTGTAACATGTTGTAAATCGTATACTATGATTATGGATGTATGCATGTTTTAATGCTTTCGAGAGAACCTTGGGTTGGCTGTTATTTTCTGTAGTTTCATACTACATTTTTTGTTGTTGGGATCAACGGTTTACAAACGGGTTTTTCAATGGTTTTTTCTTTACATAAACCTTTGTGCTTCGAGGTAGATTTTGGAACGGCCTAAGCTTCTTTTAAAATAAAAAAAGAATTTCTTATCCAAAACTTGTACTTTGTTTTTAAAGGCTTAGCTGTGGAGCGGTAATAGTAGTCTTTTGACTACTCTTTTAACTCAACAAATCCTCGGTAGTACGTTTTTACAAAGGTTTTGGGAACTGAGTAACGAGTGAGTAAACTCGAGAATATGGAGACACATGTGAATCGCAGTTATGCTGGGAAGAACATGGGTTATGGCTGTATGGGAACGTGTAAGGGTTCCTGCGACGAGTATCAGTTCTGTTGAATTCCTACAGGAATGCAGGCTAGTAGTTTGGTCGGTATCCTAGTGATTAGGAGATCGCGTTTGGGAACCGTGGGAACCATGCGAGGTTCATATGGTTGTCTTAGTGCTGAGATGACATATCCTGGGTATGAGATGTCTGGAGGTTGTTTGTGTTCCACCTTAGGTTCAGATATGGGTATGTTGTTTACCCATGGGAACGAAGTGTGGAGTGATGAGGCTCATCAATGGACCGTGTGATTTGGCTGGCCTGGGGTGATAGGAGAGAAATCGTAGGGTACAATGCCTGTGATCGATGTGTTCTTTGAGAGTAAAAGTGCGAAAGGTGTTTGCATGGTTGTGGGAGTTATTAGTAACTCTAAATAAAAGGTCTCAGAATTGGGTTCCCTTTATTTCATGTTGTGCCTTGGACAGCGGGCTTGAGATCATGACGTGATTGTGGTTCATCTAGCCGGAGTTAGGTGACTTGGCGCAACCTTCTGAACAGAGGTTTGAATGCCATGGGATGTGTAATACTAGATATGCGGATTGATGGTCTGAGTACAGTGATCAGAATTGACAGCAGCTGTGTGACTGTAGTCGATATGGCCTCGAGGTAGGACTTACAGAGTTCGTAGAAGCTAAAGTGTTGATGAGTACTGGGAGTATGCTGGCAGTGCACCGAGGTTGGGTTGTAGTTTCCTATTGGCCTTTTTCTTTCCTTAGGATGGAAGGAGAAAGAGAGTTTTCTTATAAATGACTGTTTGGTGCGAGTTGCTTCATCTCGGTTGGATAGAGATGCCAGGTTCTTATTTGGTTTAGGTTCAGGTCGTGTTCTGACTCGTGTTATGACTCATGTTGCGACCCGTGTTGTAACTCGTGTTATGACTTGTATTGTGACTCGTGTTGTGACCCGTGTTGTGACTCGTGTTGTGACCCTTGTTGTGACTCGGGAACTTGTGTCGCTATGATTGGGTGATGGTTGGACTATTCCTTCGTGGTTTTAATGGATGGTTGAACCATTTAGATTGTGATCCATGTGAGATTTGGTTGGTAGACAGGAATGCTCGTGATGATCCTTGTCGACAAGGGAGTTGGTGTTGAGACGTAAAGTTCTTTTGCAGTGATCAGTTGAGGATCCTTAACCGTTGTGTACGGTTGTGTTTCCAGCTCTGGGCAGAGCAGGGATTTATTGGAACAGTGCGGCTGTGATATGTGTATGGTGAGTTTTGGATAGACTTTTGTGAATCTGGATTCGGGTCCTGTTTGGGACTTGAAACTTCTTGGAGTTCTTGAAGTCGAGGAGTGGTTGCCGATTGTGGTGAGTGTTGTGCTTTGGCGTAACTGTTGTTTGTATGGATGGTGGTCCGGAGAGTATGACAGTGGAGAAGCCTTGGTTGGCGTGGCCTGTTCGGACCGACGCGATTGTTTGGTTGGGAACGAAAGGGCTGTGATGAGGTTTGGATGTGAGGAAATTGTTAAGTGAAAGATGCAAGTCTTGGTTGGTATCTTGGGCCCGAATCGTTTGCTATTGTGGACCCAAAGTTTGCTGTATGTGTTAAGCGTATGTGGTTTGATGTTAGATGACAGTCTTTTGTTGCTTTGTCTGATGATGGCGACCATGTTCAACATGAGATTGGTCTACAGTTTTTGTATCAGTGATCTGATGGTAAGACATTGAGATGTGTAGTGACATGCTATTGCACGGATAATGTGGTTGGGTTTGTCTAGGTTTTGGATTCCTATGAAATCTCCTATCTGCGTGACATGTTCGGACAAGTGACTCGTTGGGGTCAGGCGACTACGTGAGTTTTTGATGCCGAATTGGTTTTCGGTTGGGTGAAACCTTTCCTGGAACACTGGTGTGCCACCTGATCTTTCTCCTGGGTGAGAATCGTGGTTTGTGATAGAAGTTTGAGTAGCGGATGAAGGTTTGAAGGTTTGATGAGATTTGTTCTCTTGTATTTCAGGTGAGTTAAGCGAGCTTCTCTGGGGTGAGCTTCTCTCTGGTGCTAAATTTTGTGTTGTTGCTCATGGATCGACGTCGTAATAGCTTCAGCAATGGAGATGTGGGAATCTATAGGGCAATGACATGGTATCAAGGTCAGTGTACTTGGTGAGATGTGATTGAGCTAGTTTATGGCAGTGGGAACGACGTGGTAGTCTCTATGTTTTGGAATAGAGCATATTTAGGACTAGGTTCTTTGATGGATTGGTCTTGTGTGATGTGTTTATCGCTGGAGTGTTTTGAGTTTGGCGAGAGTTCTGTGTTGAGGTTTGGTAGTGTGAGTTAGATCTTGATCCGATATGTTCTGGATGTTTCCTGGATGACAGTGATGTCAGTGGAGCTTATCGCGTGAATAATTTGTACGGATATTGATCCCTTAAGGATGTGTATTCTCGGTATCAGTTATGTGACGATGATTTTTGGGGTTTCAGTTGCGGAGGCATGCTTGCTGTCGTACAGTGTTGCTGGGATTGCATATGAGATTGTTGATGGTTACGGGCTGGTGTTTAGCTTGAGTTTCAGTGTTGAATTTCAGGGACAAAATTCATTTAAGAGGGGGAGAGTTATGAGATCCTGACCCGATTCATTTTGGAATGATTAAGTATTCGAGATACCTCGTAACCTTTGGAAGGTGTTTGGTACATCTTTGGCGTGTGTTCAGGTTCTGTTGAGGCTTGTTTAATTTGGCTTAAGGGAGGAAAATCTGTTCTTACACAGAAAAACACACTGCCCTAAGGTTCGGTCGACTGGAGGGGTTGACCCAATCGACTGAACCAAGTTTTTCTAGTTCGGTCGACTGAACTAGGGTGTTCGGTCGACTGAACCAAGGCGGTGGGTGTTTTTCGTGTTTCTAGTAGGCTATTTAGTCGACTGAAGTGGGGGGTCCAGTCGACTGAACGGTGGATTTTTGGCGTTCTCTATAAATATCCAGTCGTTGAGATATTTTGGGATATTTTGATTTCCAGATCTGGTTTCTCTCTCCCATTTGCTCTGTATTCTCTCTATATTTGAGGGCCCGAGGCTTGGTTTTCAATTGATCAGCTTGTGGATCTTTGATGTTGGTGCCGGGGGCTTCATATATATTCGGACAGATTCTCGTTCCGACGAGGTTCGATTTTTGAGGCTTCGAGTTTTGACTCGCCGAGGTAGAATTCTAGACCCTACTATTGTATTAGGGTGTTATATGTAATTGTATGCTTTTCCTTCGGTAGAAATGCATCAAATGCCATATTTTCTGTTTGATCCTTATTTTTATGATAGAAAGCATGTTATTTGCTTTTCTTAGCTTATAGTACTGTATGACATGTGGTAGTATGGTTTTCAAAAGATTTTCTTGAAAACGGTAGATTTTGATGGAAAATGGTGATTTTGTGAAAAATCTCAACACTTGGTGTTTTGGAGATTTGGAGCTCGCCTTCGGGGTTGAGTATCAGGTTTTGAAACATTTTGTGGAAAATGAAAAAAAATATTTTGAAGATGTTTTGTTTGATCTCCATGTTGATTGATGAATCATTGATGAATCTATATACATGTATAATGTATTATTTTGAGGAAATGTTTTCGTAGTTGAGATACGGTACTATTTTTAGAAGATTATCTAGATGTACCGGGATGATGTGTAGTTGGCATGAGTTGCCCTTGGTGTAAGTCCGAAAACGTACGCAGCGTAGGTACTCAGGTCCTTCGGGTTAGTCCCTTTAAATTGAGACGGTTGGGTGCTCAGTTCCCTCGGGTTGTCGCCCATAAATTGAGTGGTTCGTTATGGTGCTCCGTATAGAACTTGTCATTACCTAGCAGGCCTTAAGTGGTTCAGGACTAGGGTAATGGACAGGAGTCTATAGTTGCTTCCTTTGTCTGTGTGACAGAGTCGATACATAGGATCATATTCTTCTTCTTTTTCCACGATGGTGCATTCCGTGAGGGAACGATGTTTTGATTACTATTTTCCTTCAACTGTAAAATGTGATTTTGCATTGTTTAAATGCTTGGTTGTGAAGGAAAAACTGTTTTAGGAGTCTGATGGAAAACTTAGGATGTTATGATGTAAAACCTTTTGGCTCTGTGGTTGAGTTAGCTCCCACTATATGATATGCATGGATTTGAGGACAAAAATGTGGGGTTTTAAGAAATAAAACCGTTTTGAGGCTCATGTTAGCTTGATGAAAAACTGGTGGTTTTCAGGATGGAAAACTTTTTTAGCTCATGTGGTTGAGCTTGTATGCTTATGATTGCATAACCTGCTTTACAGTTTTATTGCCTGTTTCTATTGAGCTTCGACTCACGGGTGGGATTTTTTGTACAAATCCTTTTTTCAGGAAAGTGTGGTCCTGTAGGTTGACCGGTGGTACCCGGATGTGGTTGATGACAAGACGTCTGTTTTGGTCTTGATAGGTTGTTTATACCTGTTGTATATGTTTCATGTTTATTTGTAACATGTTGTAAATCATATACTATGATTATGGATGTATGCAGGTTTTAATACTTTCGAGAGAACCTTAGGTTGGTTGTTATTTTTCGTAGTTTTATACTACGTTTTTCATTGTTGGGATCAACGGTTTATAAACGGATTTTTTAATGGTTTTTGCTTCACATAAACCTTTGTGCTTCGAGGTAGATTTTGGAACGACCTAAGCTTCTTTTAAAATAAAAAAGGAATTTCTTATCCAAAACTTGTACTTTATTTTTAAAGGCTTAGCTGTGGGACTATAATAGTAGTCTTTTGGCTACTCTTTTAACTTTATAAATCCTCAGTAGTACGTTTTTACAAAGATTTTGGCCTTATTTGGCTTTCTGGTTTAAAATCCCTTTTGTTTGGGCAGCTTGGTGGTTGGTCTGTGGCTTTTCGCGTGACCCGAAGTTTGGGGCATGACAACTTCAATCTTAGATAATGGCCCCACATTATTTTTTATGAGCAAGATATCATCTACATAAAGTACTAGGAAGATCACCACACTTTTATCACGCTTCTTGTACACGCAAGACTTATCCGAACTCTGATCAAAACTATAAGACTGAATGGCTTGATCAAACTGAGTGTTCAAAAACCTTGATGCCTGTTTAAATCCATAAATGGATCTCTTAAGCTTACACAACATGTGTTCCTGGCCCTTTGCAATGAATTTGTCAGGTTGTATCACATAGATACACTCGTCAAGACTTCCATTAAGGAAGGCTATCTTGACATCCATTTGCTATATTTCATAGTTGGAATGAGAGCAGTAATGAATAAGAGAATCCAAATAGACTTAAACATGGCTACCGACGAAAAGTTTTCTCATAATCAATCCCTTCTTTCTAAGTGAATCCTTTAGCAACATACCTAACTTTGAAGGTTTTAACATTTTCGTCTACTCCTATCTTTCTCTTGTAGATCCACTTGCTTTCAATAGATTTTATCCCTTTGTGGTTCTATAAGTTCGTAAACCTGATTAGAATACAAAGATTTCATCTTTGAACTCATTGCCTTTTGCCAAAGATCTACATCTTTGTCTTGAAATGCTTCATTATAGTTACAGGATTCAATATTTGTGGCGCCAAAATTTTAGGGTTTTTCGTAGTTCAAAAATAAGAGAATTCAAAAGATATTTGAAAATTATTTTAATACCTTGAAAGCTAAATTTTGAAAATTTATTTTTTGTTAAAAATAGAGTCGCCACTTGATTATTAAAAAAAATTAAGAAAAATAAAAATGGATATTGATCTTTAAAACATTAAACTAGAGAAAAAGTATTCGGAGGCTAAGGTACGAATCGCGGAAGGTGTTAGGCACCTCGTTCGCCCAATCGTAACGTTAGTATATACTAATTATCATTGATTCTTTTGATAAGATTTCTCAAATATAAGCAAATAAAAAAATAGAGATAAAGAGAGAACATCCAAAATTAAATAAAAAAGTACATAACATATGTATATAGAACACCAAATCAAAGCGAGTAAGAAAATAAATCCTAAGTCCTACGATATGTAATTTCTAACTAAATGATACATTGAACAAATTCACATATGATATTATTAAAACAACCTAAACTAGTATGATCTAAATAAAAGAACAAAAATATACTAAAAGTCTCTAAAATCAAATATGCTAAAAAATGGACATAAACTTTGCTAACAATATTATCAAAATTCTAAACTAGTTTAAACATGCTTTCAAATGAAATAAACAAACCATTCACTAATTTTACCATATTAATCATGTGTGTTATCAAATTGTCTAAAGGCATAATTAAAAAAAAAAAAAAAAAGTATGACAAAAAAACACCTAATGATTTAAGAAAAAGAAAATAAATAAAATAAAAAAAAAGTGTACAAAAGAAAATTAAGCAAAAATAAAAGGTTATGAAATAAAATCTAACTATTTTATATTTTATATTTTTAAACATAACAAAAAAAAAAGAAAAAATAAATAAATGAAGTGAACAAGAGGATTTTAACTATTATTAAAAGAAAAAATTATACTACAATTTAAAAGATGAAAATAAGAAAAAGAATAAGAATATTTACTAGTATCAAAGACTTTTTGTGATTTTTGAGGTTAACAAAATAAAAAAAAATCAAAATAAAATAAATACTATGAAAAGAAAACTAAGCTAACATTGAAAGAAGAAAAAAAAAATGGAATACTAAAACATTAAACTAACATTACAAAAATAAAAATAAAATAAAATAAAATACTAAAATTAAATGGGTGTAATATTGATAATTACAACCATATATATGTAAGTGCTTAAATTATAACAATAACGACATTGTTAGTCGTATTGTCAATTATATTAGCACTAATTAATGAATTAACAAAATGTGACAATGTGCTAAGTGTGAAATGTGGGTAAATAACGACTAAGAAATTAATAAAAGTAATCAAATTACATGAAGCAAATTAAATGATAAACACGATTAACTATATAAATAAAAAAAATGCGAATTAAATTTGAATTTAACCCGATCACTCCAAAAAAGAAATAATGGAATTAGAAAGATTGGGGATCCAAATAAAATACCTTGATTGCTAGCGAATTCTCGAGTCGGGAAATGGGGTCAACAGTCCAATCCTCAAGGTCTAAGCTAGGGTTTCAATGTTGACGTCAGAGATTCGACTCTAGGTACTTTGGCAATATTTCGGCATCGGGGCTCGGGATTGCTCGGTGGCTCGGTAAAGTTTCTCTCTAAAATTTTTTCCTAAAAACGTACCAAGAGCTACGGTATTTATAGAATTCCTCAATCAATGAAAGGCTGACACGTTTTGGGACACATCAAGCTATTTTGAGTTGGCGATCGCCAAGTTAGGAGTTTGCAGTCACCACAAAAGGCAAGCTTACAAGAATTTCTTATGGCGGTTGCCACAATCAAGTTAGCAACTCCATAGTTCAAATGTGGCAGTCGCCACTTTGGCTAGGGTTTTCAAAATGTTCTATTGGCGGTCGCCACAATGGATTTTGCGGTCGCCATAACAAGTGGAAGTTTTCAAAAACTTCTATTGGCGGTCACCACAATGGAGTTGGTGGTTCAAAATAATTTTACTAGTTTTAAGGTTCTGATCATTAGGTTCAAATACCGAACTTGGATTATTTTTCAAGGATCGTACTGGACCACTATTGCAACTATTTTCATCATCGAATGCACCTAAGATTAGACGAGGTCAAATTGGGGTGTCTATAATTGTCCTTCTTTGATATAACTTGCATAGCAACGCATGATGCAAGTTATACCAAAGATCCAGAGACAACATTCATTTGACCGAGCTGTTAATCTTAGGCAACAAACATACAAACATGCATATTATGTTGGTCGTATTCGAATTTTCATCGAGCTGTCTTCGTACCCCTTTGCTAGGGATCAGACCAAAACATAGTTTTCGGGGCGAATACTAGAATGTAAGATAAGAAATATGATACATATGCTAACATAATGTAAATGCTAACGTGGTCGAATCAAGAATTAAAGGGAAGCACAAACAAATAAGTCAAAGATCGAGTCAAGATCTAAGAACTTGGTTGGGGATAAAATAATCAATAGAATTGAGTTAAGATTCTAGAAATTATCTTAACTGGGAAAGCAACAGTGAATTAGTTAGGTCGAGTCAAGACCCAACAATTCGAAACGATGACGATATAAAATAATTGAAAATCGAGTCAAAACTTAAAACTATTTATACCAGAAAAAATAACCACGAATTAATAGGTCGAGTCAAGACCTAAAAATTTGGAACGAGGCACGAGATGAAAATAATTAAAAGTCAAGTCAAGGCTTAAAACTAAATTTATCAGGAGGAAATAGGTCAAGTCAATACCTGAAAATTCAGGATGAGACACGAGATAAAAATAATTAAAAGCCAAGTCATGGTTCAAAATTAGATTTATCGGGAAGGATAATCACGAATTAATAGATCGAGTCAAGCCCTAAAAACTCGGGACGAAAGCAGGGTAAAAATAATTAAAAATCAAGTCATGACTTAAAATTAAATTTATTGGAAGGAAACCACGAATTAATATGTTGAGTTAAGATCTAAAAATTCAGGACGAAGTACAGGATAAAAATAATTAAAAACAAAGTCACGACTTAAAATTAAATTTATCGGAAGGAAACCAACGAATTAATAGGTCGAGTCAAGACCTAAAAATTTAAGACGAAGCACGGGATAAAAATAATTAAAAATCAAGTCACGACATAAAATTAAATTTATCGAAAGGAAACCAACGATTTAATAGGTCGAGTCAAGACCTAAAAATTTGAAACGAAACACGGAATAAAAATAATTAAAAATCAAGTCACGATTTAAAATTAAATTTGTTAGAATGAAACCAACGAATTAATAAGTCGAGTCAAAACCTAAAAGTTCAGGACGAAGCACGGGATACAAATAATTAAAAGCCAAGTGTGATATCCTGGTATCCCACATCGAAAAGAGAGAAAGAGTTCCTGGGCTATAAAGGAAAAAAACCTTGTACCCATACATTCAACGAGGCCTTTTCCAAAGTAGTAGAGACCCTAGTAGAACTCCGTAGTTAAATGTGCTTAGATTGGAGCAATGCAAGGATGGGTGATCCCTTGGGAAGAATAAAACCGTGAGGAATTTTGCCCAAAGCGGATAATAACGTTGCCATGTTAACGGTCGAGGAGTTACCGATGGTATCAGAGCCGACTCTCCTCACCTCCGAGTGTGGGCCCCTGCCGTCTCGCGTGACACATGGACGGGCTACTGAGTGGACGCGTCGATAAAGGACTGGTAGGCTACCAGAGCTGGTAGGCTACTGCATAGGGACATGCAGCCCTAAGGGGGTGAATTGTGATATCCTGTTATCCCACATCGAAAAGGGAGAGGGAGTTCCTGGGTTATAAAGGAAAAATCTTGGACCCTTATATTCAATGAGACATTTTCCCAAGTGGTAAAGATCCTAATAAAACTCCACAGTTAAGCGTGCTTGGACTGGAGCAATGCAAGGATGGGTGACCCCCTGGGAAGAACAAAATCGTGAGGGCTTTTGCCCAAAACGGACAATATTGTTGCCATGTTAAGGGTCGGGGTGTTACACCAAGTCACAGCTTAAAATTAGATTTATCGAGAAGAATAATCACAAATTAATAGATCAAGTCAAGACCTAAAAACTCAGGATGAAAGCGGGATAAAAATAATTAGAAGCTAAGTCACGACTTAAAATTAAATTTATCGAAAGAAAACCAACGAATTAATAGGTTGAGTCAAGACCTAAAAATTCAGGACGAAGCACAGAATAAAAATAATTAAAAGTCAAGTCACGACTTAAAATTAAATTTATGGAAAGGAAACCAATGATTTAATAGGTCGAGTCAAGACCTAACAATTCGGGATGAAGCACGGAATAAAAATAATTAAAAATTAAGTAACAACTTAAAATTAAATTTATCAACAGAAAACACCTCATAGAAATACACACAAAACACATTATGATAAACCCCGAAAACAAATATCAATAAAAGATGCGAACAAACAATAATAGACCCCAAAAACACACAAAATTTTAAAACTCATTAATTAATATTTATTTAAACTAAATTAAACAAAGTAAACACACACACATACATATTAAACAAATATAAAATACCCAAACAGCACATTTTAAAACCCCAAAACGTAATAATGGCTCACTAACACAGGCCCGCCAACTTCGGAGTTGGCGGTCGCCAAATTCATGCCTCGAGGACATGACATGATGTTTGACGTTCTGGCGGTCGCCCACATAGAATCCTTCTGACCTGGTGGCCGCTGCTTCAAAAACCCTTCCAAGGTGGCGGTTGTCGTGTGTCCCTTCATAAACCCGGTGGTTGCTCACATGGGAGATGGCGACCACCACCTCCAGGCGCACATATAGCTCCTAAGATGCACGGGTTAGGCCTCATTCTTGCATTCTAATTTCTCTCTCTAGCTTCCTTGGCGATTCCCACACTCCCTCATGGTTCCTCTTGTTCTTTTGCTTTCATACCTTTCCCTTTCCTTTTTGCTCAATTATGGCAGGATACAGGTACCTCGAGGACATCGCGGGATCCATCCGAGGTTCCTCCGCGAGGGAGAGCTCCGTCATGGGTACCCTTGGGGGTACATCCACTAGCCTTCCCGCCGGCAGGGTTACTTCCACTGAGCCTTCCTCTGTGCTGGGTGCAATGGATGCCCTTGCTCTCGAGGCGGACCGTGCCTCCAATCGTGCTACTAAGGAGGACGCACAAGCAGCTGTCGAGGCACAGGTGGCTGCAAATGCTGCTGTTGAGGCTAAGATGGCCGATTTCCTTGATCCACATGCTGGAGAAGGTCATGCCTCATTTTGACCCGCACACCTACGCCCTGGCACCCCACGGTCGGGTTCCGGGTGGGATGAGGCGTTATGATCCGCCCACTAATACTGTAGCTGCCGACATTCTTCTCCGGGAGCCAAACCAACATATATCTCTTGCCAGCGCCCTTCGGTAGGTTTCCTATCTTTGCTGTTTCAATATCAAAGCATGTTTATACGACATATCTCAAACATAGACGCATGCTTAGAATCCCCTTGTGATATATAATGATGCGATGTGATATGATGATGATATGATGTGATGTCATGATGATATCTATGCACAATATTTAAGATCTAAACATGTAAAACTTAGCTTAGGTACCTGTGCAAAGGAGATTAAAATAGTAGGGACACTAGGATTAGGGTTTAGATGTAAATAATAAAATGGAAAATATTTTTTGCTTTGTTTTTTTGGAGCATGAAAACTAAAGAGAGAATTTTTTTCAAAAATCCTAAAATTAGGGAAAAAAATTCAAAAATCTTAGAAAATTTGGAAATGTTTTTCAAAAATCTCATAAAATTAAGGTAAAATAGGCAAAACACAAATTTCAAAGGGAGAATTTTTTTTTAATGTTTGGGAAAAACTAAGAGAATGATTAACACAAAATGACTTAAGATAGAGACTTTCTTGGCGCACTAGGGCTTAAGGTTCCTAGTCTTCTATTAAGACGTGTAAAAACTAAAGAATTGTCACTTACACACGAACCTAGAGTTAGAATTCAAAGGGAGAATTCTACTAGGACGGACAAGGTTGGCCTGGTGCACTAGTGCTTAGGGTGCCTAGTCTTTTAGGGCTTGAAGGATTTACCTGGCTCACCAAGGCTTAGGGTGCCTAGTCTTCTAAGGCTTTGAAGGATTTGCCTGGCTTACCAGGGCTTAGGGTGCCTAATCTTCTAGGGCTTGAGTTTCCAAGTCTTCTACTTAGATGTGCAGAGTTTTCCTGGTGCACCAGACCTTAGGGTGCCTAGTCTTCCAGGGCTTGGGGTTCTTAGTCTTCTACTAGGACGTGCAAGAATTGCTTAGCGCACCAGGGCTTAGGGTGCCTAGTCTTCTAGGGCTTGAGAGATTTGCCTGGCTCGCCAGGGCTTAGGGTGCCTAGTCTTCTAGGGCTTAGGGTTCCTAATCTTATACTAGGATGTGCTGGGTTTTCCTGGCGCACCAGGGCTTAGGGTGCCTAGTCTTCTAGGGCTTAGGGTGCCTAGTCTTCTAGGGCTTGAAAGATTTGTCCAGCTCGCCAGGGCATGAGGTGCCTAGTCTTCTAGGGTTTCAGAGAACCGAAGGGTCGTCACACACACGAACCTAGGGTTTTACTTTCAGTTACTTTCTGCATATCACTTGTTCTGATTGCTCTTATATATCCTCTACTTATCTTCTTCTTTTTAGGCTAGTCACTATGTTAGGGGCTTCAGTGGTTTTACCTCCAAAGAGGTGTTAGAGTGGTATGATGCTCTCCCTGCTCTCAACCGGGCTATCGTTGATGCTTCTTTCTTTGCTCGATTTATACCATTATTGGGTAGGACGAGCAACGATTGGGTCTAGCTGACGGCCCTAACTGAGCTGTGGTGGGATACCACCAACACCTTCCATTTTATCACTTTTGAGGCTACACTGACCCTCTGGATTTTACTTTGATCACCGGCATTCGAGTCGGCGGTGCCCTTATTCCTTTTGATCCATCCATTGCCTGGTCCACCGACGCATTAATGCATCTTCTTAGAGCTGTTCCTACACAGATGGACAGAGACCGTGTTCAGTACACGTGGTTCTTTGACTGCTTTAGACATTTCCACTGCTTCGAGCCCCGCCACTACGAGTGGGTCGCCCATGGATTTTTGCTATATGTGTTCGGTACCTCCTTGTCCTCGAACAAAAAGAATATCGTGCATCTTCACTATCTGGGTGCCTTGGCTCGCCTTGACCGGGTTGCTTCATTTGACTAGGGAGGAGCTGCTCTCGCTATTCTCTATGGCTTCATGAGGACTCTGACCCGGTTCTCCTAAGAGCTCAGCATAGGGGGATACTAGAGGGTTTGGGAGGTATGCTTTAGTTTCTGCACCTTTCCATTCATTTAACTATTTGTCATCCATTATCTGCTTGCTGACATCTTTCCTTTACAGCTGTGGACATATGAGTTCCTCGGGCTTCACGTCCCGGCAAACTTCTCAGCAGACCCTCTATTCATTCCCCGTGTAGCTTAGTGGTCCCGAGGCCTAAAGGGAAAGAAGGCGGGGGAAAGGATATCGACCGATTCCAAGCATCGTTGGACCGGATGACCCCCAACCATGTATCACTTTTATTATTTGTTGCACTGTTCATTGCTCTTTGCATCATACTGTTCACTGCACTATTCGTTGAGTTGTACCAATAATTGTTCTCTTTTCTGCACATGGATTACTAGACAATGGTTATCATATTGCATTGTATTTACTGCCCACTATTTATCATTCACTACATTGATTACTATTTTATGTGCTGCTCTGTACTTTGAGTTATTGTAGGTCCATTGGGATGTCTAGCGTGGAGTAGAAGATCGGGCAGGCGCAGATCTGATGCACAGTTGAGACCTTACCTCGAGGCGGATCCTGCTAGAGGGTCTATTCAGTCGGGAGTACTATCTCGAGGAGCGAGTGGTCTGCCAGTTACTCGACCACGATCACTTAAGGATACCGGTGGTCCCTCTAGTCCGCATACGCCGAAGCGACCTCCTGGGTCGCGTCAACTTGCTCTTGGAGATGGTGGTGTTGGAGGCAAAACTGTCAAGATCTTTATTTTTGCAAACGATTATCAGAAAAAAATTAACTGGACGGGCAAATGCCAAACGGGCTCCAGATAAAACTTTTGATACCGAAAGATCAAAATAAAACCCGTGCATTCGAAGTTAATTTAGAAGAATACCTTTTTACCGGCCAAATCTTCAACTATGATTTGAATTCAAGTTGAAGCTCCTGGCAGATCTTCTACTGTATTTTCTTATGCGATTTTTGGATATAGTCTGGGCAATAATCCTCCGAGAACTCGTACCGACAGAACTATGACAGCTTTAGTCTTGGAAGACAAGTTATGAAATTGGTTCAGCCGACCTGCATATATATAGGGTTACAACAGGGACCTGGGGAATAATTATGAGTAAGACTTCCAGTGAAACACAGACACGTATCAGCGGTTTTTGTAAATAAGCAAACCTCGTAGCGGTATCTGCAATTATGGAAACCAGTAGAGGTTTTTTTGATTTTCATAAAACACTGAATTACAGTTCACACCACTAAAGAACTATAATTGTACTTTGACCCATAATCTCAAAATCATATAACATAGAGCTCCTGCTATTAAATTCTTATCATTTCTCCACACGTTAAGATTCTCGATACTCGCCAATTAAATTTAATTACTCACAATTTAATTTAATCGGCATCTTGATATTTCTTAAACTCTTTCGCTTAACTTATTTGACCGCCGGATAATTAAATCTACCTGCAGGGTTTGGTCCGGTTAAAACTTATAACCTTTCTTAATGGGGTATCGTCAATCCTGATCTCTCGGGACGAGAATTCTGTCAATAATTAATATTCGCCATATAAATAGTACTGCTATCCAACTTACCGAGAATATAGACCCATATAAGATTGCACCATTTAATGAATTAAAACAACGAATATTAAATATACACAAATCAATAATTTTTTCAGGATTAAGATCATAAGTACTATTTATAATAACCTTGGATTGTGAATTAATTTATATAATTAGTGTAAAATTAATTACCTCAAATGTCACGTTCAATACACACAAAGTATACTAGCAAAGAGAGTCGGAACAATAGACGACGTTATTATCTATTTTTTGTAACCAAGACAGGCCTACTAAAAGTCTGTGCTCTAGTCATACCGATGGTATGCCCATTTTTATCTAAACTGTGAACATAAAACTTATATTCTGCAAGAACGTAAAATATGATCTTCTGTGTGCAAGTCGAACTCTACACACCAGATTAAATACTATACAGAGTATCGGACATCCATGCATAACATTAAAAAAATGATACACATATATTTCTCATAAAGATTCTCATAAAATAAAAAATTAATTTTATTAAAAAATAAAATTAAATACTAAAAATATTATTTTCAGTATACCAACCCTAATAGGTGGGGACGCACGCGTCAGAGTTGCTGGTGCAAAAGGGAGACTACACAACTTGGGCTCGGACACATTTGTTGGGACCACTAAGAGCTAGCCCGTCTCCCCCTGGTGGCAAGAGGAGGAGACGGGCACCGAAGGCTACTGATGCTGGTGCCGTTTCTGCTGCTGGTGCCACTGCTGTTGATGTCGCTGGAAGGATGAGGGGCCTAGAGATTCCATAGGAGATTCAGATAGTAACATATGGCTACCCCTTTTCTCTACCGGTTCCAGTTCCACCAGAACCGGAGTTTAGGGCTGAGCTCCGTTAGGTTTGTCCTTGTCATTTCTCCTTCTTTTTGGTTACTTGCTTTGCTTATTTAGGTTACTAACTTCTTTTTAACAAGTTAATCAGGCGTGGCTGGACCACCTGCTACTGATTTTCACTGGTTAGAGAGCACTGATCAGGCAGCTTGATGCTACCGTCCGAGCAGCTGGCATTATCTTTACTCCAGTGACTATAGTGGGTGTTCTCGTAGCCCTTTTAACTTTTTTGCACTTTTCTATACTCTGTTATTATCCTTGTTTTCTTCTAACTACCTCCAGTACCGGTAGTTGGCATAGTACCACCACAGGCTCCGGTCCGGCCTCCTGCTCCAGTCCCAACTCTAGTTCGAGATCGTGGGTCTCGGACATCTTCTTGAGCTCACTCTAGAGGATCCATTGCTTCTTCTAGGAGTCACTCCAGAGCTGTATCCTCTTCCTCTAGCAGTTATGGTGATAGCAGCGATGACGTCAAGAGACTTTTTGAGGATGTCAGCTCAGACGAGGTCGGTTCTTCCTCCCACCAGGTCCGCTCGAGACATCAGTGAGAGAGAGAGAGAGAGAGTTTTCCCCCAATTACATTTATTTTATGATACATTCAGCTACATTTGGTTTTTATGGGCCTGCGTGTCCCAGTTCGATACATTTCTATGTATTTACTTGATTCATGAGCCTGCGTGCCCCAGTTTGCTGGTTATTGGGCCTGGGTGCCCCAATTTACATTCTGATACATTCTGCCACTTTCTGGTGCATTTCTAGGCCTTCGTGCCATTTACTGCTTTACATTTATCTGCTTGCATCGTTTATTTCAAACTGTCATACATGCATGATACAAGACTTAAAACGTACATATAGTACAAAAATCATAGACTGATACACGCCCACCACCTTTTAGCATGGAGGTCTCCATAATCAAACATGGCGGTCCCCACATCCATCAAGGGTAACCTGGTGGTCGCCTCGTCAGAGGGGTGATGTCACTGTATGGTGTACCTTCAAGTTGGCGGTCGCCCACTCCAAGGTGGCAGTCGCCATATTAACTGAACCTTCTGCTTTTTCGATCTCCAAAATGGCTAGTCCCCTTTCTGCATGGATTGAGATATTTTCTCATATCGAACATTTGAACTTTGCCCCTTTTGGCATCAACTCCTTGTTTTTCCTAATGGCCATAAAGATTTACGGACTATTATTGAAAGCCACTGCTCAACTTTAGGATCCGTAATCCCACTTCTTTCGATTTGGTTTTGAAGAGCTGTGCCCTACTGTGGAGGAGTTTGCTGTCATTTTAGACCTAATTTTGCGGAGTTCTGTTGTTATTCCCACTTTTTTTTCTCTCAACTTGGCAGCAGGTAATGCAACTCTGTGGCCTGTCTAGGATGGAAGCTTCTTTTCTAACATCGGGTGATTGCCTTGGCATTCCATTGATCATTGAGAGGTTCCGTTCTACTGGTGACCTAAGCAACCTCGACTTTCTGTTGCGGCGTCGTTATGCCCTTTGTTTCTATCTCCTTGCCCAATATCCTCTCGTCCCTTTAGACAAACGAGTTAGTTGCGCACTGGTTGACATCGCAGGTCAGATATGGATGGGAAAGGACTTTGTACCACTTGTCTTAGCCAAGACACTACTAGGCCTAGATGCTGTTTATCGTGGTGAGACCACTACTTTTGTCGGCAGCCCCTTGCTTCTTTAGGTAAGCTCAAACCACTCTCTTCATTAGACTTTCGTCACACTGTAAGGCTTTTCTCTAACTTATCTAACTTTTGCTATAGATATGACTAATAGAAAAGGTGAATCTTGTGTAAAAATTACCTACTGATAGGCACAGTGCTGCAACTTTTTTTTTCTCGCCCTTACTACCAGATATGAAGCATCGAGGCAGCTGGCAGCAATACATCTCTTCCCACATTGGCCCAGATATCACTTGGCAGTGCTCCTGGTGGCGGATCCTTGCCATGACTTTGACTACCATGGATCTCGCTGGAGTTTTGCTGATTGGTATTCGTCAGACTACTTTCTATTATTCTCATCGAATTAGGCAGCAATTCGGTTGTAGTCAGATCATCCTTCACAGTATCCGAGGTCATTTATTTTCATCTACACTGCGAGCCCTGTTTCTAGCATTATATCAGGATGACTGGCCATCTTGTTCACAGATGGAGATGTAGGAGCTGTAGTGTCCCGAGCTTTCTGCCGAGTACAAGATATAGCTGATGCAGAATAGGGAGAAGAAAAAAAAAAGAAGTAAAACAGGTAGCAAAAACGAGGAAGATTTGAGGCCCCCTGCTTCGTTTTAAAGATTTCACAACTTTCTTTTTTATTTTATTTGTAGAGTTTAGGACTTACGCACCCTCCCTTTTATTTTCAAAACTTTGTAACCCGAAGCTGAAGTAATGAAAAGAAGGTTCAAAATTATCCACAGTTTTTTTATTTTTGCAATTAAATGACTTTGTTAAAAAAAATTTGCATTGGTCTTACTTAGATTCAAATATGGTTAAAACAAAAAATGTTGCTGAACTTCTTAAAAGAAGCTGCCTACGTATCCCAAGAAAATGAAATCAGGTCATAACACAGTTCGGGCTTGTTTTACTCTCGGGTATTGACACTTTCCTTTTGTGATGCCCTAACCCTTTCAGGTTCTCGGCCTTGCAGGTTGCTCTAACTTTTGCCAAAGTCGTCTTTTCGATTTTAAATTCAACGAGTTTTTATTTTATCTTTATTTTTACCTCAATGATAGTACTTTTTGAGCTGGTCAAGGTTTACTAGAGTGGAGAACACGTTGCCATCCAAATCCATAATGAAAACTGCACCACCAGTCATGATGGTCTTGATCAGAAACCACCCAGACTAGTTTGGCTTGAACTTGCCCCTGGGGTCGAAGATGGGAGATCTGATTTCCTTAAGAACCAGATCTCCTTCTCTGAGATCCCGGGTCTTGGCCTTTATTGAATGCTCGAGCTATCCTCCTTTGGTATCCATGTACATGAAACAAGAGAAACTCTTCCATTTTGTTCCTCTGCCATTCTGCTTCTGATATACTGGTCTCAGCCACTACTCTTAGCAAAAGGATTTTCACCCCAATGGGAAGCGCGACTTCTATCCGGTACACTAAAGAGTATAGCATAGTTCTTGTCAAAGCCTTGATTGACGTCCTGTATCCCCAGAGTGCGAACGGTAGATGTTCCGGCCAATCCTTATGTAAGTTGATCATCTTTTGCAGAATTTTCTTGATGTTCTTATTTGCTGCCTCGACTGCTCTATTGGTCTTTAGCCGATATGGTAACGATTTGTGAGCCACTATCCGGTATTCTTCGAAGAGATCCAAGACCTCACCCTTGAAGTGTAAGCCATTATCCGAGATAATCTCATGAGGGACTCCGAACCAACGAATGATGTTCTGCTTAATAAAGTTGGCAACATGTGAAGCCCTCAAAAGAGAGTAGGAGGCTACTTCCACTTACTTGGTAAAATAATCAATGGTCACTAAAATAAACTTGTGCCCATTCAATGAATATGGTGTTACCTTGCCGATCACATCGATGTCCCATACTAAAAATAGCCATGACGACGTGAGGTTATACAGTTGAGATAGGAGAACATACATAAGATTTGCATGAATCTGACACTTGTGGCACCTTTGCACGAACTGTATACAATCTATCTCCATTGTCATCCAAATATATCCTTGTCGTAGGATCTTCTTGGCTAACATGTTTCCACACATGTGAGGCCCACAAACTTCTGCATGTATCCCTTTCATCAGCTCTTGGCCTTCTTCAGTGCTGACAAACTTGGGATATTCTCTTTTCTCCACGAAATTCCAGATGTCAAAATACCACGAAAGTTTGTTAGTGCTTTCCTCGATCGCGGCCGTCATCTCGTATGCCAGCTTTCTCTTCTGTTCGATTACCAATGGCCTCATTCAGACTCCAGGTGGTATGTCAATCATTGACGCAAGGGTATCCAATGCGTCAACGAACTTGTTTCACAGTCTTGGAGCATGGGTGAAGATTACTAATTCAAAATATGGTATCAGTTTCTCCAGCTCTTGATGGTAGAGAATCAATGTTACATCCGTAACCTTTCATTCTCCTCTTACTTGTGAAACCACCAGTGCCGAGTCTCCGACGAATTCCAGCTTCCTTGCCCCTAATTCTAAGGCTGCCTCCAATCCAATTAAACATGCTTTATACTCAACTTGATTGTTGATTACTTCAAAATTGAGCTTCAAAGATAAGAGGATGTGCGATTCGTTAGGAGTGACAAGAAGGACTCCTATTCTGTAACCATACTGGTTGGATGCACCATCAAAGTATAGGGTCCACTTGTCCTTCTTGATTTTCATTAGCTATTCATTAGGAAACTAGAATTCTGTGTCTTCACCTCCTTTAACTGGTTGGTCGGACAGGAATTCTGCCACTGCTCTACCCTTGACTGACTTTCAGGTGATGTATTTATGATCAAACTCTGATAATAACAACAACCATCGAGCCAACCTTCCCGTCAGTGCTTGCTTTTCAAACAGGTACTTCAATGGATTCATCCGGGAGATGATATTCACCGTGAAAGACAGCATGTAATACCTCAGTTTTTGAGCAGCCCAAATCAAAGCCCAGCATGTCTTTTCCAGTGGTGTGTATCGTATTTCAAACCCTGTCATCTTCTTCCTCAAATAGTAGACCGCCTTTTCTGTTCTGGTTTCACCCTTTTGCGCCAACATACATCCCATAACTAAATCAGTCACTGACAAATAGAGGATCAATGGCTTATCAGGTTCGAAAGGAGCAAAAATAGGTAAATTTTGCAGGTACTATCATACAGCTTCAAAGGCATCTTGGCATTTCTGATCCCATTCAAACTTGACTCCTTTCTTCAGCAAACGAAAGAGCGGCTCATAGGTAGTTGTCAATTTTGTGATGAATCGACTGATTAATTGTGTCTTACCTAAGAAGCCCCTGACTTCTCACTCAATCCTCAGGGGAGGCATTTTTAAGATTGCTTTAATCTTTGAGGGGTCAACTTCGATGCCCCATTGAGTGATCATAAATTCAAGCATTTTTTTTACGGTAACTCTGAAGGCACACTTCTGTGGGTTGAGTCGCATCTTGTATTTTTGAATCATTTCAAATAACTTTTGCAGTGCTACGATGTGGCCATTTCGATCCTTGGACTTGACTATCATGTCATCCACATACACTTCAACCACCTTATGTAACATGTCATACAATAACGTAGTGGCAGCCCTCTAATAGGTTGCCCCTGCGTTCTTCAAACCAAACGGCATCACACAATAACAATAAGTGCCCCAGGGTGTAGTGAATACCGTCTTTTCTCTGTCCTTGGGATCTATCAGAAGCTGGTTATACTCGGAGAAGCCATCCATAAATGATAACAAGGCATGCCATGTGATACTGTTTACCAAAACATCGATATGCAGTAATGAAAAATTGCCTTTCGGGCTAGCCTTGTTGAGATCTCAAAAATTCACACAGACTCGGATACGATTGTCCTTCTTTAAAACTGGCACGATATTGGCTACCCACTTCGAATACTCAGTTACCATCAGGAATCCAACGTTGATCTGTTTGGCAACTTCTTCTTTGATCTTTAAAGTCCATTCCCGTCGGATCCGTCTCAACTTTTGTTTGACTGGTTTAGCATCAGAGTACAAAGAGATACGGTGTCGGACAATGAAGGGATCAATTTTAAGCATATCATCGAAAGACCATACAAATACATCTCTGAATTCTTTTAATAAAGATATTAATTGTTCACGTTCAACTAAGGATAAAGAAGAACCAATTTGTACATTTTGTGGGTTAGTTTCATTACCCAGATTTATTAATAAATTTTCTACAATTATTGGTTAAGCGCGCATTTCTTCTCTTCTCTTTTTATTAAAAATTTTATTTCTTCGGGAATATCCTCGTCGAATTTAAAATCATCAAAAAACGTATGAAATAAATCAAACAAAATAAAGTAACAAGAAATCTCGTTTATTTCATTGAAGAAAGAGGGGATTACAAGCTTAAAGGCAAAAGTAGGAGAAGGTGCACAGACAGACGTGCCCTCCATCACAGACTCTGACAGCCGCATCTACAATGAGTTTGGTGCAGTCGGTTGGTACGCTAAAGCCCATCGTGAAGCAGTCTTGGTCAGTTACGTGCAACTGAGCCATCTTTTCATTGAACAACACTCCCATGTCAATACCAACTAGCTTGTGTGCCCAATCTTCCTCTTGGATCTTCTTTCCTTCCTCTTTCCCTTCCACTATTTCATCTTCTTTTGTATCAGAAAATTGATGGTCAAAGAAGATCTCCAATCCTGGCAGCTTCTGGTTGGTTTCTTCATCAATCCATGCTCCCGGAAGCCACAGTACGAAAAATCTTCTCCCTCTTTGATAAAGTAGTCGTTAATCGTTTCTGAGTATTTAACCTTCCATTCCCTTTTAAGTCCTTCTAAATCTTCTTCTGTCGGCTTTTACCCAAGACCAAAACGGCGCAAAACTAGCAATATCTGGATAGGTTTCGGAATACCCTGCTGTTTGTGACCCAACCCCATTCTTGAAAAGTAAGAAATTTACCTCATCATTGTAACCGTTTGTGGGTTGATGTAATTTTTTTCTTCCTTCAATAACACTACACAGCCTGAGCTTCATCAAATTAGAACCCACTTAATGACACATCCCCTTCTCCATGCTGAACCTCTAAGAGAGTCGAGCCCTCTCCTCTTAGAGGTTGAATACTATCATCTCCGTGGATGGTCAGCATTGTCCCATTCTTTATCAATTTTAGCTTTTGGTGGAGAGTAGATGGCACTACCTGGATGTTTGGGTCGTGCAACCATGGCCTTCCTAGCAATAGATTGAAGGAGGCTGGCACATCCAACACATGGAATTTGACTGGCGTCTTCAGAAGCCCCACTAATACTACAAATGATACCAGTCCCAACACATCCCTCCTCGTGTTATCGTAGGCCCGGACTCCTTGGCTACAGGACATGAACTGGTTTAACGTCATTCCCAGGCAAACTGCAGTCCTAAGTGGGCATACGTTCAAGGCTGAACCATTGTCGATGAGCGTTATAGGACTCACTTTTCTAAACACTTGACTGTAATGTGCAGAGGCTTATTGTGATTTTTCTCTTCTAATGGCAAATCTTTCTCAGAAAAAGAAATTTCTTTAGGCTCTGCAGCTGCCAGTATTAATCCAATCAACTGTTCAGGGGCCGCATCTATCGATACATTGGCTTTATTTCAATATAGCTTGTCGGTGCCTGTGTGAAGACATTAGCAAACCCCAGATACTAATGTTGGCTGTGTCTTTTTTAGCTGCTTTAGTACAGTGTCGCCCTCTTCTTCTTGCTCTTTCTCTTTTCTTTTTCTACTTATTTGTCCTTTTTCCCAATTGAACTGACTTGAAATTCCCCTCACTCCTAGTCAAATGTTTCACGCCATCCTCGGGATCCTACAAGCTCGGCATTACATTGTTAATCTGTCTTACCTCGCCCACACACAGAGGGATTTCAAACGTCCACAGATCATTTAAATCACTGACTGCTGCTCTTCCTCTTTTTTCTTCGTCATCCTCAATGGCTCACGTATTGTCAACCTCTTCCCAGATGTCCTCTTCAATTAAACACACCTATTGTTCTTGAGCAGCCCAAAAGTCGATCCATTCAGCCCCGTCTGATTTCAACACTACCCTCACTAACCAATAGGATTACATATCATCAACATATACCTCCTCCTCAAAAAGTTAAGGAAGGATAATGCCATCAAGCACATGGCCAAACCCATATGGCCACACCGGGTAGTTCAACGGCCAGTCATTTTCCTCATTATGCTCCTCTTCTTCTTGTTAGTTGGCTTAGATTGCCATCTGATACCCTTCTCAAGCATTATTATTCTATTCCTTCATCATATCCCAGTTATTCCCAGCCATAATCAGTGAACAGGTTGTCTGATCCTCAGTAGCTGAAACATGCAAGGGTGGTAGATGCGCTGAACAGATGTACTGGCTTAGATCTTCTAACTGTCCCAGAGACATGCAGTTTACCCCAGCTTGCTTGGCACGATTTGACAAAGGGTTGGTAGTGACATTTAGCTTTGGAGTAGCAGATGGTGGAGGGATTACTTTGTTGTCGATGAGATCCTGGATCTCATGACACAGTATTATACACTTATTAGTCAAATGCCTGTGACCCTAGTGGTAGGCGCAGTACTGAGAAGCATTATACCGCAGCAGTAGGAGATCCAGTATAGGCATGGGGTCCAACGTCTTGATAAGCCCTTTCTCAACAAGTTGATGCAGGGTTGTGGATAATGAAATGTTGAGGAGAGTGAAGACTCTCCTTGGCCTTTGTTGCGGCTGCTGACTATTGTTTGACTGTGGAGTACCACTTGACTGCTGAGCCGAGGAAGAAGGGTTCAAAAGGTTAACTGCATTCGAACGAGACATGAGGTTGGCAATAGTGGGCTGGTTTTGGTTGGTAGCGAGGAAGGTCCTTCTTGGTTTCTAATTGGGCTTAGCTTTCCCAATAGCTCTAGACTGAATGGCATCCTCAATTTGTACCCAAGCATCAAATAGTTGCTCAAAGGTAGAGAGCATCTATGTAATATGATAACGCTTCAGGGGGGACTGTAAATTTTTCATCACAATTCCCACTTATCTTTTCACGGTGGGCCGGTTCGTCATCTTGGCCGCCTTTCCTCTCCACCGAGTCAAAAAATCCACAAATGATTCTTGATTTTCTTGATGAGTTGTTTCTAGCTCGCGGGTGATCACGTCCAGCTGAACGTTGTAACTGTATTAACTGATGAATGTGATGGCTATATCTTTCCAAGTTCTAGTCTTAGCCACCTCTAGAGAGAGGAGCCGTCTCTGTGCTGCTCTAGAACGTAACCGGTGGAAAAATTAGGCCTTTAGGTGATCATCAATTTCCATGGAGAAAAAAGTATCCTCAAATGAATCTGGGGATCTTCAGTGCCGTCGAACTTCTCCATCTCTGACATCTTGAATTTTCATGGCAGTTTGGCATATGGGAATAGACACAAACTACATCCAACATGTATTCTTTCACTCCATTTGTCTTTCTCAGAACCTTCTCTATTCGATCAATCTTTTCTGCCAGTGTAGACTCCCTAGACTGGGTCGTAATCTCTTTCTCCACCCAGATATGTCGGGGAACCCGGGGTGGCACAGCGACTTGTGGTGCATCCTGTCCCTTGTTATCATTCTAAAAATCTTTATCGTTCTCGTTTGTGTCATTCGACTGTCCATTCGCGTCGGACAGACAGGCCTGAATCGCCCAGATCTATGCTTTGCACTAATTTTGAGCTTGGATTTGCTGCTTTACGGTCCTCTGTATCTTAGTAATTTCCGTCATTAGGGCTGATAGATTAACTTCATTCTCTGCCATCTCAGATAATTTAGTTGGTTGTTCGAATATCCTGTAGAGTCTGCCTATCACTGATCTGGCCCAGACACGCATTGACTGTAATCTTTCCAGCTCAATTATCTAAACCTGAAGAAAATCTAGATCCCAAAAGTATAATAACTAGTATCAAACACTTCTCTGAAAAAACTATGACAACAGGTAGCAAACATCCTAAATACCCAAAATAGCAAACCATAAGTAGATAATTGTTGAAACTGAAGCAATGCCCCTGTCGGGCTCACACAGGCAGCATAACAACTGGACATCTGGTAACCAGGATAACGGCTAAGAAGGAAAATAACCAAATTCTAAAGGAAAGGTTTATCCAAAGAATCTAAATGAAGGAACGGACAGCACTCTGTCAAGACAACAGAACTAGGCCAAAGTGACCGATTTGGACCGAAGATTCTAAGAAAAAATGAACAACACTTCGGTAGGGAACCAAGACTAGATCACACAGACATAACAAAGGTTTGAAGAAAGTGAGCCTAAACCAAAGCGAGAGTATAGAACTAACAACCTGGGAAAAACCCGAAAGAGAGAGAAACTATTCTAGAGGCTTCAAAACGAAATACGGGCATGACCACGAGAAGAAAACCACGGCATGGTAGCTAAACAAGGTGAAGGACAAAACCCAAAAAAGAATCCATGGGGAAAATTAACCTAAACAAGGGATAACAGAAAATTCGGGCCGAACCTGAAAAAGAAACAAGCCTAAGCCAAACAAACAAACCTAATAAACGCAAACAAAATATACAATTAAGAAAACACATAATCCTACTAGGGTTAGCAGCACTTAATGGATGGTTCTAAGCTACTATATGCAAAAGGCCAATTTTGGTCAATCGAACAGGGTACCTTCTGAGTGGAGTCGGGTATATACCTCTCATGCCTGAAGTGGTGCAGAATATGGTCAAACGATACACCCAAACTCTTTTATTGCACCTATGAAAGTGTACAGTCAGTAAAGCCTACCTGCCTCCTTAACAATCCCCAAAATAGATAAACGATCAAAGTATCGGATTGACAAGGCAAGGGGTGTGAAGAACAATGCACATGCATGCGAGAATACAAATGAGAAATTCTTATTAAGAACCACTGATGTTTTTAAGTCTAGCCTTCTTTTTTGATTTTAAAAATCAGTTCCCAGCGGAGTCGCCAAAAAATACTATGGCACCGGGATTTTGGGGTTTTTGATAGTTTAAATGTAAGAGAATTCAAATGATGTTTGACAAATATTTTAACACCTTGAAAGTCAAATTTTGAAAACTCTTTTTTTGTTAAAAATAGAGTCGCCACTTGATTTTTGAGAAAAATCAAAAAAATTAAAAATTGCTACTTATCTTTAAAAAGTTAAACCAGAGTGAAAAAAGAAACAAAATCCTAAGTCCTACGGCATGTAATTTCTAACTAAATGATACATGGAGTAAACCCGCATATAATATTATTAAAACAATCAAAACTATCATGATTCAAATAAAAAAAATAAAAATATTCTAAAAGTCTCTAAAACCAAATATGCCAAAAAAAAATAAACATGAACTTTGCTAACAATATTATCAAAATTCTAAATTATTTTAAATATGCTTTCAAATAAAATAAACAAAACATTCTTTAATTTTACCATATTAATCATGTGTGTTATCAAATTATCTAAAGGCATAACTAAAATAAAAATAAAAAAAAAGTATGACAAGAGAATGCCTAATGATTTAAGAAAAAGAAAATAAATAAAATAAAATAAAGTATACAAAAAAAATAAGCTAAAATAAAAGGTTTGGAAGGAAAATCTAACATTTTTATATTTTATATTTTATATTTTTAAACAAAACAAAAGAAAAAAAATAAAAAAAATGAAGTGAACAAGAGGATTTCAATTATTATTAAAACAGAAAATTATAATACTATTTAAAAGATGAAAATAAGAAAAAGAAGAAGGATATTAACTAATATCAAAGATTTTTTGTGACTTTTTAGATTAACAAAATAAAAAATTAATAATAAAATAAATTCTACGAAAAGAAAACTAAGCTAACATTGAAATGAGAAAAGAAAAGAAAAGAAAAATAGAATGTTAGAACATTAAACTAACATTACAAGGGGAAAAAAATGAAAAGAAAAACGAAATGAAATACTAGAATTGAATGAGTGTAATATTGACAATTACAACTATGTGTACGTAAACGCTTAGGTTATAACAACAATGACATCATTAGTCGTATTGCCAATTATATTAGTACTAATTAATGAATTAATAAAAGATGACAATGTGCTAAGTGTAAAATGTGGGTAAATTAACAACTAAGAAATTAATGAAAGTAACCAAATTACATGAAGCAAATTAAGTGATAAACACGATTAACTATATAAATGAAAGAAACATGCGAATTGAAATTGAACTTAACCTAATCACTCCAAAAAAAAAGGAATGAAGTTAGAAAGATCAGGAATCCAAACAAAATACCTTGATTACTAGTGAATCCTTGAGTCGAGAAATTGTGTCAACAGTCCAATCCTCAAGATCCAAGTTAGGGTTTCAATGTAGGCGTCAGAAGTTCAGCTCTTGGTACTTTTGCAGGATTTCGACATCAAAAATTTGGATTACTCAATGGCTCGGCAGAGTTTCTCCCTCTAAAATTCTATCATGAAAACATACCAGGATGTATGGTATTTATAGAATTCCTCAACCAATGGAAGGCTGACACGTTTTGAGACACGTCAGGTCATTTTAAGTTAGCAGTTGTCAGTTTAGGAGTTGGCGTCGCCACAAAAAGAAAGCTTCCAAGAAGTTCTTATGGCGGTTGCCACAATCAAGTTGGCGACCCCATGGTTCAAATGTGGCAGTCGCCACTTTGGTTAGGGTTTTTAAGAGGTTCTATTGGCGATCACCACAATGGAGTTGGCGATTGCCATAACAAGTGGATGTTTCCACAATGGAGTTGGTGATTCAAAATAATTTCATTGGTTTGAAGGTTTTGATCATTAGGTTCAAATACCGAGCTTGGATCATCTCTCGATGACCGTACTAAAGCACCATTCTAATTGTTTTCATCATTGAATTCACCAAAGATTAGGCGGGGTCAAATTGGGGTGCCTACAGTATCTAGTTCTATCAGAATCCTATCAAAAGACTCCCAAGAATATATACCAATCAGGTTGATGAACAATCCTTCCACTATGACAATGCACTACATGTGTCTGTGTACTAGCAGTAATACACTGTACAGAATCTGAACCCTATGCGTCAGCAGTTTGTTCTTAATTTGCACATATCTTTATAATCCTTCCACTACAACAAGGTAATGAAATATCAGTGACTTGTTCTTCTGCTCTACTAGTATTTTTTCTCAGTTCTTCCAGAACAATTTTACTATTGGGCCTGTGGTCTATAATATAATTCTCTTTCAAGAATCGGGCATTGGTGCTAATAATGACCTTCTAATCCTTAAGATTATAAAATAGACCACCCCTCATTCCCTTGGAATACCCTACAAAGAAATAGACATCTGTCCTCGATTTCAACTTACGTGCGTTCCCTTTCAGCACATGTGCTGGACACACCCAAATCGAATGTGTTTCGAACTAAGCTTACTCCCGGTCCACAATTCTGTGAGAGTAGAAGGTACTGACTTAGAAGGTATCAAGTTCAGAATGTAAGCCGCTGTCACAAAAGTGAGTCCCCAAAAGGAATTGGGTAAACCTGAATAACTCATCATTGACCTAACCGTCTCCATAAGAGTCATATTCCTCCTTTCTACTACGCCATTTCGCTGCGGAGTGTCAGGTACAGTTAATTGGGATGTAATTCCCTATGATGATAAGTAGTCCTTAAACTCTCCAAAGAGGTATTTTTCACTACAGTCGGATCGTAGTGATTTGATACTTTTACTCAGCTGCTTCTCTGTCTCTGCCTTGAATTCTTTGAATATCTCAAAGTATTTAGACTTAACAGTGCATCAGGTAAATGTATCCATTCCTTGAGTAGCTATCAATGAAATTGATGAAAAACTCAAAGCCACCTCTAGCCTGGATTATCATAAGACCTCACACATCGAAATGAACCAACCACAACGGTTCATTAGCTCTATAGCCTTTGACCGAAAAGGACCTCTTGGTTATCTTATCCTCCAAGCAAGATTCACATACTATAAATGCCTCCACTTTCAATGAACTCAAAGGTCCATCTGCTATCAGTCTGTTTATTCTTTTTAGATTACTATGGCTCAAGCGTAAATCCCAAAGAAACGTTTAGTTCATTAAAGAAGAAAATTTTCTCGTTTATGGTAAATTAGATGTATTATTTATTTCAGTCAGTTATATTGTAGAAGAGATTTGAGTAATAATATAAAGATCATCCACCAATGTACTAGAACAGATAACCCGTTTATTATCTTTAATAACCACAGAATTATTAAAATAAATTAAATATCTGTCTTTATCCAATTTAGAAATAGAAATTAAGTTTCTTCTAAGGGCATGTATATAAAAACAATCTCTCAATATTAAAACCCGATCTCTACTAAAACTGAGAGTGACATCGTCTACTACAACTACTGTCATCCTTGTATTATTACCCATATGCAGGTAAATTTTTCTTTCATTAAGTTGTCGGGTTTCTTGGAACCCCTATAAAGAATTGCAGACATTATTAGTGACTCCCGTATCTACACACCAGGTACCGGTAGATCACACCGCTAAACATGTTTCTACAACCAGTGAACAAAAATTACCCTTATTGTTCTGCTTACTGAGAAATACTAGACATAGCTTTTTCAAGTGCCATGTCTGGTTACGGTGAAAATATTCGCCTTTTAACTTTTACACACCAGTCTGTAGCCCACTAACTACTCTGAAAATCGTGTCTTTCTATTTCGGATCATTTTTCTTCTTCATACCTTTCATTCCCGAGAAAGAACTATTTTCAGAAACAAACACATTTTCTAGTATTGAAGGAATATCATTAGTAGTTAAAACGATATCCAAGTTACTTTTCTAATCAACAAAATTTGATCCCGTAAGTTTGTTTTCTTTGAGTATTGAAGCGAGTGAGTTAAAAGTCATTTTAATCCTGAGAATCACATAATTAAAAAAATTATTAATTATGATGAGAAAATTTTTAAATTTATTTTAATTGGTTCCCTTTACCATTTTAAAATTAATTTTTCAGCAACCTGGTAACCTAAGAAAAGTATACATCGATGAGAGGACGTCTACTATTTTTCATAAAATCAGGCAGGTCAATTCCTTTTAATTTTACTATCTAGACAACTGACCATGTAGAGTAAAATTAAATAGCTGACATAGTTTCGGCCTAATATATAATAACTGTGACTCGGATGGAAAAAATACTATTATATACAACTAAGTATTAACCATTACCTAATCCCAAATTAATCGTTTCACAATGAATCCTTCAAATTGAAAAGTGATCCACACTAACAATTATCTAGAATTATTCATAAAGGAAATTTGTACTAGGTATACCGCAATTAATCTATCCGATGGGGAAGAAGGCCTTACTACCAATAAGCAGGGTTTAATTGTATCACCTATAAACTGGTGATGGAGATTGCAGAATTTATCTGTGAATAAATTTCATTTCCCACTTAGTTGTTTAAAATATTTTTTGAAGGTTATAAAAATCTGTTTAATTAAAATAAATTTATTAATTTCGAAAACTACACGATTTAAAAGAATCAAGCATCTTTCCTTGTTCACGATTCCAAATATTTTGTTTTATCAAACCATCTTTTCGTATTTAAATACGTAATAAATAAAATTTAATAAATGCATAGTTTTTCCTTCAGTCTTTCAGCTAAAATAGTGATTAAATGTATTTATTTATTTTATTTTTTATTCTATATTTTTTAAAAAATAATAATTTATTTATATTAAACATGTTTTCATTTCATTAATTCTAAATTTAGAATTAATTTTTACGTTTTTTCAACATATCTGATTTAAAAAAATCATCTTAAACATAATATTTTGTGAAAAAACAAAATATCTAAACCTTTTTCATTTAATTAAAATTAATTAATTATAAAAAAAAATTATTTTCTATTGCAAAATATTTTAATTAAAACTAAAATTTCAAATTAATTAAATTAACAGGATAAATAAAACAGATATGCAATCATCCACACAGTTCATATATAAATAAACATGATATGCATATATTTTAATTTTATGATATAAGTGAAACGCTGAAGCGTTTCAGTCTCTGATTTCTGTGTCTTGATTGCATATTTTATCTCTGATTTCTATGTCTTAATTGCATCAGGCTTCCCTGATACTATCTTATATATCAATATATATCAAATAAGTCTCGTATCTATCAGAAAATCAACAAAAACCAACAGAGAGAGAGAGAGAAAATAGCCGGCCACCACCGGCGCCGCTTTGCCACCGCCTTCAAGCGACTCCTGCCACCTCATCCAAGGGTTTTTCAACCTCTTCTCGAACTCTATTTTTGACGTACTTCATACCGAAAGAAAGCTCTCAAAAAGTACTATTTTTTATGAAAAAATCTTCTTGAAAATAGCTCAAACAATTACTGAAAAAACTATCAAAAGCTGCTACTACCGGGCCCTAGTGCCGCCGCCTCGAATCGCCAACTTCCCGAGGCCAATTCGGCCTCATCCGAACTCCGTTTTCAACATTCTTTATATCGTTGAAAACCTCTCAAAAATAAAATATTTTTGCCAAAAAATTGCTCTAAAAATGCTCATAAAACTATCGAAAATTTTTCTAAAAGCTGCTGCTGTCACGCTCTAAACTCCGGATCACGTGAAACACCCACAAAATATACATGCATTGCATATAACCGTCAAAAGGATTATATTACACGGTTCTAACACTAAAAAAATATGTAAACATACATGATACAAAGGGAACAAGAAGAAAGACTACAGATCTTTCGCCTCTCCAACAACCCGAATCAACTTGCGTGATCGGTACCTGAAAAATATTTTAAATCCCACACCGTGAGCTAAAACTCAGCATAAACTAGACATGCAATGTAAGCCAAACATACTAGGAAAATGAGGTGCAGTTTTTAACTATCTTTCAAGCCATTAAAATGATTTTCATAAGCAACGGGAAAGCGAGGATAAGAATCATTTTTGACTCACAAGAGCCCTGAAAACAGTTTTTGCGCCACAACTCACACAGATCGTAACAACAGTTTAAAATTGGTTTATCCGTCCCAATATGCATTTCATGCAATCTATGTATCTTCTCAGACTTTCACCAAGGGACCACAGCCCCCATCTAATGCATCTTCTCGGCCTCTTGCTGAAGGACCACAGCCCCAACAAATGCACCTTCTCGGCCTCTCGCCGAAAGACCTCAGCCCCAACGAACACACCTTCTTGAGTCCTCCCCGAATGACCTCAGCCCCAACGAATTCCTTGTTAACTAGGGTTAACATTCACAGAACCATATGTTCATCTATCTCATCCCATACACATATGCATAACTAAACCAAGGTTTAATGCATAATTCCACGTGCTAACATTACGTTCCACATAACCACATTACACATAATGAGGTCAAGCAATGCAATTCATCTACATAATCCATACATAAATAAACTAGAGTTATAAATGCACATAGCCATGTATAACTTCACATCATGACACCACCTTCCATATAACCCAACATCCACTCACATGGACAACCGACAACCCACAAATTCACAAAAACACCACCTTCCCAAAAAGAACCACGAGCGCAACACGCCCCCACATCCAACGAAGAACAACACCACGCACCTAACCGTTCACCACACCCACAACTAACCATGCACGTCACCCCCAAAGACGGCACCTAAACAAACACTCAAGGTCACGACATGACCCTCAAAACCACAACACGACCAACAGAACTCCAAAAAGAATCCAATAGTATTTCTGTCGACTAATCCCATATATTAATCAACTAAATACCACTGAAAACTAATTGAAAACCAATGACCCAACCACCAAACCACAAACAACCAGCCCAGGAATCTAGTTGACTGAACCCAAAACCCCAGTCGACTGAAAACACACTAAAAAATAGAAAAACCCAAGTAGAAGCAACTCAGTCGACTGACCTCCCAGGTTCAATCGACTGGACCCACAAACCCAGGATCCAGTCGACTGACCCCAAGATCCAATCGACTGAAAACACACTGGAAAACAGAAAAAACCCCAAGTAGAAGCAACTCAGTCGACTGACCCCCCAGGTTCATTCAACTGAACCCACAAACCCAAGATCCAGTCGACTAACCCCAAGATCTAGTCGACTGACCCCACGCGAAAATAGTTCGTGAACCACTCGAATCAACGCCTCCAAACTTTCATCTAACACCCTTGGACATGCCCACCCCCAAGCCTAACATCAAAACCTCAAAAGGAACACCCAACACCCGAATTCATCCACCGAAAATGACAAAAATAGGTTTTCAAACTGAAATCCCGTTGAACATAAAGCAGTTTTTCATGTAGTTTTAACAAATAGAAACACACACGATTATATGTAACACCCTTATAAGACATAAGGGTCTAGGATCTTATCTCGTTGTGTTAAAAACTCGACGCCTCGAACCACATGCAAAATTGAGCTTCGCCATAATAAAATTCTATCCAAATCGAAGCGTAGACCACGATGCTAATAACAAGGATCATCAGTTGGATCGTCAAAAATTGAGCCCCGGGTCCCCGAGAAGTTAGAGATAAGACAAAGAGAAAATGGAAGAAACTTAGCTGAGAAGTTTTTAAAATATCTTTTGAAAATATCTAACACCAGATATTTATAGGCCACAAAAATATTTTTTTATTTTTTATTTTTGAAACCTGCATCACATCGCCTAACGACCCGGGAACCAACCCCGCATGCATATCTTAACCTGAACATACATGACAAAGCATATAAACATGCTGCAACGAAAACACTAAATGCGCGTCGAAAAATGCCAAAAAAGAAAACAGGTCAGGGTCTCACAACTCTACCCCCTTAAAGAAATTTCGCCCTCGAAATTCACCACAAGGTCAAAAGAAAACAACCCCGTTGATCACAATCGACACAGGTATACGAGATGGTCAGCCAAACCATTCCTAGGATATAATCAAAAAAGGTCAGGCATCCTAAACAACGATCAGCTATCTCAAAGACATGGGATCTATAACTCACCTCAACCTCACATCCTCACCAACCGCTACCTCAACACAGCACACCACCCACGAAAATCATCACCAACTCCCAAACAGATGCAACAAGGAAATGCAATGCTCTTCTGACTCAAAATTTATACCTCTGCTCACTGAAGGTATAGCTATGTCATCAAGCACAATCGATGCCCTCGAAGAACTGGAAGCTATGAGAGCATACGCTCTGCTCGACATCAACCTGACCTGTCCACCAGAACCTGGCAGTGTCAGCTGCCGTACCGACTGAACTAAAGTTCCCCTATCTATCACTCGGGAGGTCTGAACTGCAGGATGCTGCTGACGATCCTGCACAAATGAACCCTCTGGCGTGCCCACTGTACTCGATGCACCCTCTCTCTAGGGACAATTCCTACATCCAGGCTGACCACATCCATAACAAATCTGTAACTCTCTCACCTGTGACTGAATCCATGAACCTTGGGACTACCTCGGTTGCGGGCAATCCACCATATGATGTATAGGCTACCTACATCGATATCAAATCAACTTCCTATGCTCTGGCATCCTAAATGAAGCCACTGATGGTGCTGGTGCAGAGAACTGCTGTGGTAATCTAGATGGAAGAAAGCTAGGGCCAGAGGACCTCTGCCTCTTGTTAGGGCGTCCACCTGACTGCGCCTCTATCCCACCCTGCGGTGTCCTGGCTTCCTTGGAAGCTCGAATATCAGTCATAGTGTTCTCAACCCTCGCTGGTGCCTCTACCAACTCCATAAATACATGGGGTCCCATTGCAACCACATGCTCCCTGATCGCCAGCCTCAAGCCCCACTCAAACCTCATCGATCGCAGCTCATTTGTGCTCACCAACTCCAGTGCGAACGGGGACAAGCTCGTAAACCTGACCTGATACTGCATAATATCCATCGCCCCTTGGGTGAGAATATAGAACCCCTCCCTGTATAAGTCCCTCTTTGAAGTCGGGAAGTATTTTTCTAGAAAAACTCCTGTAAAGGCTATCCATCTAACCCCCACCGTGTTTCTAGCATATCTCCACCACTGATGAGCATTACCTCTAAGCGGAAAGGGCGCAAAAGAAACCCAAAACTCATCCTCAACTATCTGAAGCGTATCAAGAATTCAGGTCACCAGCTCCAATCACTATGTCGCCACTATAGGATCTCCAACAAAGATAGGTGGATCAATGTGCCTAAACTCCCGCATTGCCACTGTAACTCTCACCTCAGGCACTCCCTCTATAATAGTCTCACCTCTAGCAGCCTCAACTAACTAACCGATGGAACCCACCAGCGCACGTAACAACTCTACCACATCAATAGGTCCTTGGGGAGCATTTGCATCCCCAGCATCAGGGATAGGAACATCCCCTTGGCCAACACCACGGCCTCGCCCTCCCCTCGCAGACATCACGTCTATATGAAAGCAAGACAAAACATAAGACACAGCACATCGCATCAACATAAACGCTAACCACATAAGCATGCTAACACATAGCCACATGGGTTCTCACTAAACAAACCCCACATACCGAGGAGAACCAACAAGAATGACGCGTCAATCTAAATAACCTATATAGATTCTCGACTAGAAATCACGTCAGCTAAGCGCGTTTCTAACTTGGCTCCCAAGTTTATTAATCCAAACGCCCAAGGGCAAGATTAATCAATCCTAAGTTCAACCCCCATGCTCACATATACACATTATTCTCATGCTTAACATGCTAACATGTTCATATTATCAGAAGATCTAAACACATGCACTCAAGCACACGCAATCAACCTCACATGCTGATACACCCTCTTTCCACGGCTCTTAGGTATTCGAACCTAGAGCTCTGATACCATGTTGTCACGCTTCAAACTCCAGATCACGTGAAACACCCACAAAGAAACCAACCTAAGAATACACTCTCAATAAAAAATATACATGCATTGTATATAACCGCTAAAAGGCGTACATTACACGGTTCTAACACTGAAAAAATATGTAAATATACATGATACAAAAGGAACAAAAAGGAAGAGTACAAATCTTTTGCCTCTCTAGCAACCCGAATCAACCTGCGTGACTGGTACCTGAAAAATATTTCAAAACCCACACCGTGAGCCAAAGCTCAACAGAAACTAGACAAGCATGCAATATAAGCTAAACATCCTAGGAAAATGGGATATAATTTTTTACTCTCTTTTAAGCCATTAAAACGATTTTCACAAGCAACAGAAAAGCGAGGATAAGAATAGTTTAAAAGCGAAGTTAAGAACCATTTTTGACTCACAAGAGCCTAAAAATGATTTTTGCGCCACAACTCACACAGATCGTAACAATAGTTTAAAATTAGTTTATCCATCTCTATATGCATTTTATGCATTTTATGCAATCTATGTATCTTCTCAAACTTTTACTGAAGGACCGCAGCTCCCGTTTAATGCATCTTCTCGGCCTCTCGCCGAAGGACCACAGCCCCAACAAATGCACCTTCTCGACCTCTCACCGAAGGACATCAATCCCAACGAACACACCTTCTCGGGTCCTCCCCAAAGGACCTCAGCCCCAACGAACGCCTTGTTAACTAGGGTTAACATTCACAGATCTATATATTCATCTATCTGATCCCATACACATATGCATAATTCCACGTACCAATATTACATTCCATATTACCACGTTACACATGACGACATCAAGCCATGCAATTCATCTACACAATTCGTACATAAATAAACTAGAGTTATAAATGCACATAACCATGTATAACTTTACATCATGACTCCATCTTCTATATAACTCGACATCCACTCACATGGACAATCGACAACCCACAGATTCACAAAAATACCACATTCCCAAAAAGAATCACGGGCCTAACACACCCCACATCCAACAAAGAACAACACCACGTACCTAACCGTGCACTACACCCACAACCAACCATGCATGTCACCCCCAAGGACGACACCTAAACAAACACCCAAGGTCGCATCACGACCAACAGAACCCCAAAGAGAATCCAATAGTATTTTAGTCGACTAATTCCATATATTAATGAACTGAATATCATTGAAAACCAATTAGAAACCAAAGACCCAACCACCAAACCACAAACAACCAGCCCAGGAATCGAGTCGATTGAACCCTAAACCCCAGTTTACTGAAAACACAATGGAAAATAGAAGCAACTCAGTCAACTAACCTCCTAGGTTCAGTCGACTGAACCCACAAACCTAAGATCCAGTCGACTGACCCCACGCGAAAACTGTTCCCGAACCACTGTTTCAACCCTCTAAACCTCGAATCAACGCCTCCAAACTTCCATCCAACACCCTCGGACATGCCCACGCCCAAGCCTAACATCAAAACCTCGAAAAGAACACCCAACACTTGATTCCATCCACCAAAAATGATGAAAAATAGGTTTTTAAACCAAAATCCCGTTTGAACATAAAATAGTTTTTCATGCAGTTTTAACCGATAAAAACACACACAATTACACGTAGTACCCTTATAAGACATGAAAATCTAGGATTCTACCTCGTTGAGTTAAAAACTCGATACCTCAAACCACGTGCAAAATTGAGCTTCGTCATAATAAAATTTTGTCTAGATGGATACGTAGACCACGATAGCAATAACAAGGATCAGCTGTTGGATCGTTGAAAATAGAGCTCCAGTCCCCTGAGAAGTTAGAGAGAAGGCAGAGAGAAATGGAAGAAACTTAGCTGAGAAGTTTTGAAAATATCTTTTAAAAATATCTAATGCCAGATATTTATAAGCCATGAAAATAAATTTTTTTGTTCAATCTATTGCGGTCAACCCCCGTGATTAAAAATAATAATCATCATTCACACCATTCAATCAAATATGAAAAATAAATAATTCTCATAAAGCCAAAATTAGAACGCCTGCAAAACAAAATTAACAATAGTTCTAAAATTATCCAGTCCCGATAACTGAAAACAAAAAATAAAATGACTCTGATACCAATTGTTGTAGGCAAGACTGCCAAAATCTTTATTTTTGCAAACGATTATAAAAAAAATCAACTGGACGAGCAAACGCCAAAACAGGCTCTAGATAAAAACTTTTGATGGCGAATGATCAAAATAAAATCCGTGCATCTAAAGTTAATTTAGAAGAATACCTTTTATGCCGGTCGAATCTTCAACAACGATTTGAATACAAGTTGAAGCTCCTATCAGATCTTTTACTGTATTTTCTTATGCAATTTTCGAATATAGTGTGTGCTATAATCCTTCGAGAACTCGTACTAGCATAACCTGGACAGATTTAGTCTTAAAGATAAGTCATGAAACTGGTTCAGCCTACCCACATATTTATAGGGCTACAACAGGAACCTGTGGAGTAATTATGAGTTAGACTTCCAATGGAACACAGACGTGTATCAGTGGTTTTTGCAATTAAGCAAACCTCATAGAGGTATCTTCAATTATGAAAAACTAACAGCGGTTTCTGTAATTTTCATAAAATACTGAATTACAGCTCACACCACTAAAGACCTATAATTTCACTCTAACCCATAATCTCAAGACCATAGAGCATTGAGCTCCTGTTATTAAATGCTTACCATTTCTCCCCACGTTAAAATTTTTAATACCCACCAATTAAATTTAATTAGTGACAATTTAATTTAATTGGCATCTTGATATTTGTTAAGCCCTTCCGCTTAACATATTTGACCGCCGAATAATAAATATACCTACAGGATTTGGCCTGGTCAAAACTTATAAGATTCTTTAAGGGGGTATCGTCAATCTTGATTTTTCGGGACATGAATTCCGTCAATAATTAATATTCGCCATATAAATAATACCGCTATCTAACTCACCGGGAATATAGACCCATATAAGATCGCACCCTCTAATAAATCAAAACAACGAATATTAAATATATGCAAATTAAAAATTATTTCAGGATTAAGAGCATAAGCACTATTCATAATAACCTTAGGATGTAAATTAATTTATATGGTCAGTATAAAATTAATTATCCCAAATGTCTCGTTCAATACACACAAAGTGTACTGGCACAGAGAGTTGAAATAATAGACGACAATATTATCTATTTCTTATAACCAAGACAGGCCTAATAAAACTCTGTACCACAATCGTACCGATGGTATATCTATTTTTATCTAAACTGTTAATATAAAATTTATATTCTGCAAGAACCTAAAATCTGATCTTCTGTGTGCAAGCCGTACTCTACACACAAGATGAAATATTATACAGAATATCGAATATCTATGTATAACATTAAAGAAATAATACACATACATTACTCATAAAAATTCTTATAAAATAAAAAATTAATTTTATTAAAATTAAATTAAATACTAAAAACATGATTTTCAGTATACCAACCCTAATATGATGAACATGGAAGGTATTGGCATGAACACCCATGGGGCAAGATTAAGAATGACGGTGAACTCGTCTATAGTAGGGCATAACTCTTCAAGACCAAAGCAAAAAACATGAGCTCGTGGATCCTAAAAGCTGAGTAGTAGCCCTCAACTATGGTTTGTTGATTCAAGTCCTGGGGCACCAGGCAAACTTCTTTTAAATCCTAATCATATGCGATGCATTATCTAGGTTCTAGGTTCGTAAGACAACCCATAGGTTCCCTAAGTCCTGGTGTGCCAGGTAAATTTTTTAAGCCCTAGAAGACTAGGTACCCTAAGCCCTGGTGAACCAAGCAAATCTTTCAAGCCTTAGACGATTAGGCACCCTAAGCTCTGGTGAGCCAGGAAAATCTTTCAAACCCTAGACGATTAGGCACCCTAAGCTCTGGTGAGCCAGGAAAATCTTTCAAGCCCTAGTCTGACTAGGCACCCTAAGCCTGGTGAGCTAGGAAAATCTTTCAAACCCTAAAAGACTAAGCACCCTAAGCCCTAGTGCACCAAGCAAATCCTTTTAGCCCTAGGTTCGTGTGTGTGACGATCATTTAGTTTTTGTATGTCCTATTAGAAGACTTGGAACCCTAAGCCATTGTACCCCTGGAAAATCTAACCCAAGGTTTGTGTGTGGGTGACGATACTTAGGTTCTCTCTAAACCCTAATCCATAAGGTGTCTAGGTTCTAAATTTAGAAGGTGTCTTACTCAGAAGATGTCTTAGATTTTCTCCAAATCCTAGTCTATAAGACGTCTAGGTCCTAAGTGCAGAAGGTGTCTTAGGTTTTTTTCAAACCCTAGTCCATAAGGCATCTAGGTCCTAAGTCCTGAAGGAGTCTTTGATTTTTTTTCAAACCCTAATCCATAAGACGTTTAGATCTTAAGTCCAGAAGGTGTCTTAAAATTTCTCTAAACCCTAGTCCGTAAGGAGTTTAGGTCCTAAGTCGAGAAGGTATTTTAGGTTTTCTTCAAACCCTAGTCCATAAAGCCTACTTAGGTTCTCTTTAAACCCTAGTCCATAAGGTGTCTAAGTCCTAAATCCAGAAAGTGTCTTAAGTTTTCTCCAAATCCTAGTCCATAAAGCGTCTAGGTCCTAAGTCCAGAAGGTGTCTTAGATTTTTTTCAAATCCTAATTCATAAGGCATCTAGGTCCTAAATCCAGAAGGTGTCTTAGATTTTTTTTTCAAACCCTAGTCCATAAGGCGTTTAGGTCTTAAGTCCAGAAGGTGTCTTAGAATTTTTTCAAACCCTAGTCAATAAGGCGTTTAGGTCTTAAGTTCAAAAGGTGTCTTAGATTTTCTTCAAATCTAAGTCCTTAAGTCGTTTAGGCCTTAAGTCCAGAAGGTGTCTTTAGATTTCTTCAAACCCTAGTCCATAAGGCGCCCAGGTCCTAAGCCCAGAACGTGTCTTAGGATTTTTTTAAATCTTAATCAATAAGGCGTCTAGGTCCTAAATCTAGAAGATGTCTTAGGATTTCTTCAAACCCTAGTCCATAAGGCGTCTAGGCCCTAAGTCCAGAAAGTGTCTTCGATTTTCTTCAAGCCCTAGTCCATAAGGCGTCTAGGCCCTAAGTTTAGAAGGCATCTTAGGTTTTTCATGCCTTAGTATGCTAGGCATCCTACGTTCCAAACCCTAATGTGCTAGGCAGTCTATCTTTCAAGCCCTACTCCTCAGGCACCCTAAGTCTAGAAGGCGTCTTAGGTTTTTCAAGCCCTGCTCCACAGGCACCTATGTCATAATTGTTTCTTGTGTGTTTTTAATGCCCTTATGATTGTTTGTTTACCTGTTTCGGGATTTTAAAATAGTTTTTAGTCTTGACTCGACTTTTAATTATTTTTATCCCATACTCGTCCTAAGTTTTTAGGTCTTGAATCGACCAGTTAATTTGTGGTGATTTTTTCAATAAAAATAGTTTTATGTCTTGACTCGACTTTTAATTATTTTTGTCATGTGCTCGTCCCGAGTTTTTAGTTCTTAACTCGACCTATTAATTTGTGGTTATCCCTTCCAATAAAAATAATTTTAAGCCTTGACTCGGCTTTTAATTATTTTTATCCTGTTCTTGTCTCGAATTTTTAGATCTTAATTCGACCTATTAATTTGTAGTTATTATTCAAGATAAAAATAACTTTAAGCCATGACTAGGCTTTTAATTATTTTTATCCCGTTCTTTTCTCAAATTTTTAGGTTTTGATTCGACCCATTAATTTGTGGTTATCATTCCTGGTGGAAATAATTTTAAGACTTGACTCAGTTTTTAATTATTTTTATCCTATGCTTCGTTCTAAATTTTTAGGTTTTGACTCGACCTATCAATTTGTTATTCCTTTTTTGGTTAAGATAATTTTTAGAATCTTCACTCGATCCTTTTAATTATTTTATCCCCAGCCGAGTTCTTAGATCTTGACTCGATCTTTGGCTTGTCTTGTTTGTTTATGCTCCCTTTAGATCTTGATCCAATCTTTAGGATTTATTTGATCATACCAGTGTTTGCATTATGTTAGCATTTTCATCATGTCGAATATCTTACATTTGTCCCAGGAACTACGTTTTGATCTGATCCCTAATAAAGGGGTATGTAGGCAGCTTGTTGAAAATTCGAGTACGACCAACATCATATGCATGCTTGTGTGTTTGTGGCCTAAGATTGACAGCTTAGTCAAATAGATATGGTCTCTAGATCTTTGATATAACTTGCATCACGCGTTACTATGCAAGTTATATCAAAGAGAGACAACTATAGACACTCCAATTTGAACCCACCTAATCTTAGGTTGCTCTAGGTGAATCCGATGATAAAAATAATTAGAATGGTGCTTCAGTACGATTTTTGAAAAATGATCCAAGTTTGGTATTTGAACCCAATGATCAAAACTTTTAAACCAGTGAAATCATCATTAAATCGCCATGTTGGAACCTTGGGGTCGCCATGTTCATTGTGGCATTCGCCGGTAGAACCTCTAGAAAACTGCACTTTTGTGGTGATTGCAATGTCAATACTTGGCGACCGCCAACTTGCATAGTGGTGACCGCCACCTTGAAAAACCCGAACATGTCCCAAAACGTGCTAGCATCTCATTGGTTGAAAATTTTTATAAATACAGTATCCCTAGTACACTTTTGAGACATAATTTTAGAGAGAGAGAGAGAGACTATTTCAATGTACCGAGCAAGTTCGAGCATCGACACCAAAACCCTGTCGAAATACCGAGAGTCGGACCCCAGATACCGAGATTCTGAAACCCTAACTTGGATTGGATCAACGCTTGAGGATTGGATTGCCCCTCACCATTTCCCGACTCGAGGATTCACTAGCGATCCAAGTATTTTGTTTGGATCCCCAGACCTTCTAACTCTATTTCCTACCCCATTGGAGTGACCGAGTTAATTTGACTGTTTAATCCTACATACATTTTTACATTGCTTATATAGTTGTTTTAATCTTTAGAATTTATTTGGTTTATAATGAATGTGTTTAGTTTGGTAAAGTAGCTATTCATGTTATTATTCAAGTTTTAGTTTGTTCAACTTATTTGTTTCACACATTGCACACTTGCACTAAGTTTTGTTAATTCATTAATTAGTGCTAATATGATTGACAATACGACTAACGGTGTCGTTATTGTTTAATCCAAGCACTTACATACATATAGTTGTAATTGTCAATATTACACCCATATTTTATTTTTTATTTTTGTTTTAATATTAGTTCAATTTTCCTTTACTAGTATTTTTTTTTTCTTTTTTTTTCTTTTAATGTTCCATTTATTTGTCTTTTCTTTTTCTTTTAATGTTAGCTTTATTTTTCTTTACTAATGCTCTATTTATTTTTCTTTTCTTCCTCTTTTTAGTTCAATTTTCCTTTCTTAGTATTCCTTTTATTTTTTATTTTTTTTTCTTTCTTTTGCTAGCCTTAAAATTCCCCAAAGTCTTTTATGCTAGTGTAATGCTCGTTTTCTTTTTCTTGTTTTCATCTTTTACATGTTAGTGTAATTTTCTTCTTTAAATGTCAATATAAATGGTAGTTTAACTCCCTTTTATATTATTTTATTTTCTTCTCTTTTGTTTCATTTAAAATATAAAATATAAATAATTATATTTTCTTTATATTAGTTTAATAGTATTTTCTAATCTTTTATTTTGGCTTAATTTTCTTTTATAAACTTTCTCTTTATTTTCTTTTTCTTTTTAATTAAATCTTTAATTGTTCTGTTGGCATATTAATACGTAAAATACTTGCTATTAGTTTCATTATTTTTCTTTGCTAAGCTTTTTAACATAGAATTTTTATATACTTTTTATTTTAGGTATGCTTTTAGATAATTTGATAATATGCATGTTTAGTATGTTAATTTTAGGATATACTTTAAAATCAAGTTCAGAATAATTTGAGATTATGTTATTAGCAATTCATGTTTTTTTTATTTTTGTGTCTCTTTAGCATATTTTTGTTCTTCTATTCAAATCATGCTAGTTTATGTGATTTTGATAATATTGCATGTAGGTTTGCTCCATGTATCATTTAGTTATAAATTGCATGCAATAAAATTTAGAATTTTATTTCTTTATTTGTTTTGTTTTGGTGTTCTAGATACATATACTTTTTTTTTTTTTGAATATTCTCTCTGTCACGCCCCAAACTCTGGGTCACACGAAAAGCCACTGAAGAACCACCAAAACTGCCTCAAACAAAAGGGATATAAAACTAAAAAGCCAAACAAGGCCAAAACCTTTGTAAAAAAAATGTACAATCGAGAGTTTATTTAATTTAAAAGAGTAGTCAAGAGACTACAGTTACAGTCCACAAGCCAAGCCTTTAAAAGAAACAAATACAAGTTTTGAGATAAGAAAATCTTTTCATTTTAAAAGAAGCTCGGGCCGTTTCAAAAATCTTTCTCGAAAAATAAGAGTTTAAATGAAACATAAATCATTTGAACATCTCATTTGTAAATCGTTGAACCCAACAACGAAAAACATAGTAAAAAACTACAGAAAACAACAACCAACCCAAGGTTCTCTCGTAAGCATTAAAACATGCATACATCCATAAGAATTTTATATGATTTACAACATGTTATCTCTAAACATGTAACATATACAGCAAAGTATAAACTACCTAACAAAACATGACAATAAGGTCTTGTCATCAGCCACCTTCGGGCACCACCGGATCAACCTACAAGACCATGTTTACCTGAAAAATATTTTACAGCAAAATTGCATACCATGAGCCGAAGCCCAATAGAAACAGACTATAAAGGTATAAAGCAGGTTATGCAATCATAGGCATACAGGCTCAACCACATGAGCCAAAAAGGCTTTCTCAACCCAAAACCACAAGTTTTCCATCAGGTTAACACGAGCCTCAAAAACGGTTTTAATTCAAAAAACCTCACATTTCCATCCTCAAAACTATGCATATCAATAATGCAAATAATGTTTTCACAGTTAAAGAAAAGCAGTAACCAAAACGTTCTTTTCCCACTCAGATCACACACCGAGGAAAAGAGAAAAGATATTTTTTACTCAGAACACACACAGCCGAGGAAAATAATATAATTAGTAATAAAACTGTATGCTCCACTCGGGCCACACCGCCGAGGAGAAAAGACAAAATGATTCCTACGTACCGACTCCGTCACAAAGGGACAGATGTAGCAACTATAGACTCCTGCCCCTTTACCCAATCCCTACACATTGTAGGACCGGTTAGGTAAATACAAGTTCTATACGAAGCACTACAACGTAAAAGCTGACTTTACGGACTGAAATCGAAGGACAAAAGCACCTACCACCTTCTTCATGGGAACTACCCCGAACGACAAAGGTACCTACTCTGCGCACATTTTTGGACTTTCACCGAAGGCAACTCGTGCCAAATACCTGCTATCTCGGTGCATCTAGAGAATCATTTCAAAAATCGTCCCGTGGCTCAACTACGAAAAACAACTTCACAAAATACATAAAACATGTGTATAGATCCATCCATCAACATGGAGATCAAACAAAAATATTTCAAAATATTTTTTTCGTTTTCAACAAAACGTTTCAAAAATGAGACTCAACCCCAAGGATTAGCTCCAAACCTACAAAACATGATTTGTCGAGATTTTTCACAAATTACCATTTTTTACCGTTTTCAAGAACACCCTTTAAAAATCCAACATTCACAATTCATATGATGTAATAAACTAAGAAAAGAGAAAAACATGCTTTTTACCTGAAAAACTAAGATTTAAACATAAACATGGCATTTCATGTATTTTTTACCTAGTGAAAACACATATAATTACATATAATGCCCTTATACAGCAGTAGGGTCTAGAATTCTACCTTGAAGAGTTAAAACTTGAAGCCTCAAAAATTGAACCTCGTCAGAACGAGAATCTGTCCGGATATATACAAAGTCCTTGGTACCAACATCGAGGATCCACTGTCAATTTGTTGAAAATTGAGCCCCAGTCCCTTAGAAATCTAGCAAGAAGGTAGAGAGAACTGAAAGTTAGCTTAGAAGATATGTTTTCCAAAATATCTCAGCCCACTGGATATTTATAGAGACAGTAAAAACCTACTGCCCAGTCGACCGAACATACTAGTCTAGTCGATCGAACTAGAAAATTTTGGTCTAGTCGACTGGGTTAACCCCTCAAGTTGATCGAACTGCTAGGCAGTGTATTTTTCTGCATCAAATAGGCTTTTAAGCCTTAAACCAAGTCAAACACGCCTCTACCAAACTCGAAAAAGCGTGAAACTCTTATACACTTGTTGTTCTACTATGAAGAAACAAAATCCATCACACCAAGGTCAACGGTTAACTTAAACTCCGTCAATACTTAAAGTATTCCCAAAATAAAATGGGCTAGGGTCTCACAACTCTCCCCCTCTTAAAGGAATTTTGTTCTCGAAATTCAAGATTGAACGCAAGTCAAACACCAACCCATCAACCATCAACAATCTCTAACTTAAACCCAGCGATACCACACAACAATAGAAATACCCCAACAACTGAAATCCCAAACCTGTCGTCGCAAAGCTGATACTAAGAATACAACCATCGTCATACAAGGTAAACACGACGTGAGGAATCGACCTCCATACAGATTTCTCGCAGAGGCAAGTTCCATTGATACTACTGTCATCTAGGAAAGATTCATAAATATTGGATTAAGATCCAACTCATGCTGCTAAACCCCAACACATAACTCTTGCCACACAACTACTCCAACGACAAACGCAAAGCAAGAGACCAATTCACCATAGTACTTGATCTCAAACATGCTCTATGCTCGAACACAAAGACTATCACCAGATGACCACTGACTTTGATACCACATCATCACCCTACAGATGCCAACATCCCCATTACTGAAACTATTATAACACCGATCCACGAGCAACAACACAATACCTACTCCAGAGAGAAGCTCATCAGCGAGAAGCTCACTTACTCACCTAGAATACCGAAGAACATATCTCATCAAATCTTTAAACCTTTGCCCTCTATCCGATCTTCCATCACGAACTACTGTTCTCACTTAGGAGAAACACTAGGTGACACACTATTGTCCCAGATAAGGTTCTACACAACTGAAAACTAACCCGGCATCACAGCCACAAAGTCACCTGACCAAACATGTCACTCAGATAGATCACCTCATAGGTACTCAACAACCTGCATAAACCCAATCATGCCTCCCTTACAACGGCACATCACTACCCATTACTACACAACTCAACGCCTCGTCATCAGATCACTGATACCAAGGCTACAAATTAACCTCATCAAACATGATTGCCGTCGTCCGACAAAGCAAACCTGATAACCTTCATCCGATGTCAACTACAACTCATAACACATACATCAACCCCTTGAATCCACACTCACCGAATACTCGAACCCAAGACTTGTCCGTTGAGTAACCAACCAAGACTTACATCTTACACTTAGTAATTTCCTCACGTCCATAACTCATCACGGCCCTTCCGTTCACCTAGACGTGAAACCCGAGGAACTCATAAGTCCAAAGTTGTAAAGAGAAGATATCAACAAGAAGAACAAATAATAGATAACGGAAGAAATGAATGAACAGTGTGTAGAAAATGAAGCATACCTCCCAAACCCTCTAGTATTCCCCAATGCTGAGCTCTTAGGGAAACCTATTCAGGGCTCTCATCGAGCCGTAGAGTGTAGCCGGGGCAACTTTTCCCCAGTCGTAAGTGGCAACGTGGTCGAGGCGACGAGGGTGCTAAGATAGTGTAAATGAACGGTATTCTCCTTGTTCGAAAACAAGGAGGTACCGAACATGTAAAGAAGAAAATCACGAGCGACCCACTCAGAGTGACGAGGCTCGATGCAGTGGAAGTGGTGGAATCTCTAGAAGAACGAAGTATACCTAACTCTATCTCTGTCCATCTGAATAGGGACAGCTCCGAGCAAGTAGGCCAAAGCGTCTGCGAAGCGGGTGATGGATGGATCGAACGAAATAGGAGCTCCTCTGACCCTAATGCCGGTAATTAGCTCGAAGTCAAGAGGCATCAGAATAGCCTCAAATGTGGCGAAGTGAAAGGTGTTGGTGGTATCCCACCACCTCTCTGCCAGGGCTGTCATCCAGACCCGGTCGTTGCTCGTCCTACCCAAAAAGGGTATGAAGCAAGCAAAATTGGAGGCATCCACAAAAGCCCAACTAAGAGTTGGGAGGGAATCATACCACTCCAACACCTCACCAGCGGCACAGCCACTAAAGCCTCGAACGTACTAACCAACTTGAAAAGAAGAAGATGAGCAGAATATAGTTGTCCCACTTCATGAGCATCTGATGGACCATTGTCACTTACGATGAACAATAGGACATGCTGTACAGCATTAGTCTTCTTTGCCTCAGACCTCAGAGATACATTCTCAATAATTTTTATCCCCTTCACAATAATTTTATCTCATAGGCGATCGAACCTCTTATTTCCCAAATCAATTCCATTAAGCAACCTCAATACACCTTTACTATTAAATAATATGTCCTTCATCTGTGCATCATATATTTGTAGTTTATTGGCCCTCCTCTTAGTCCTTTTAATATATCTAGAAATATTCTGCACATAACATCTGCGGCCAGGATAAGGACGATAAGGAGCGCGTCCACGGTAAGTGTAACTATGCTTAAATCCACTGCCTCCCAGATTCCTCATTCTTCGATAAGCAAATGGGGTACGATACTGACTGCTTGCTTCTCTGTCCATTTTTAATGAAACACTCCAAAGAAAATATTCTAACTGATCTGAAATTCCTCTTACATCTGATAATCCTTCTGTTGAGAGCCCTTAGTTTTGATATTAGCTCCCTCTCTTCATCGCACGCTAGAACAAACTTCACCGGAACAAACCGTCGGCTCTCTTCCCACAATTCTACTTGCCACGTCAAGTAACGATCTACACACATTTGAATGAACTGATCGTAATTCATGGAATAATCTTCTAAGCAGTACAACATTTTATGCCAATGTAATCAACAGTAGTAACAAAGAAAAGAGGAGGGCAAAGGCAATATACCATAAAAAAATCGCCAAGATAGTTGTCCCACTTCATGAGCATGTTCTCCTTCTAAAAGTGAAAATGGAAAAACATCGTTTTATAACAACAGGGATAGCGTACTCAGGAAGCTTCAAATTTGAAATTCAAATTTTGAAATGGGCGAAACTTTTCCCACTTAACACTGTAGTGTACCTTTTACTATTTCCTTTTAAATATTGTTGGTGACAGCTGTCCTCTACTACATAAAATTATGATATAATACACGATAACATATCCTGTACCATGTACGGCCCACCTACTTTGTGATCTCACCCACGTGGATGTGGGACCAACCGGGAGCCGTCAGGCTCGCATGGGCAAAACAAGTAATATTATATTATTTTGCCCCTAAAGACAGTTGTACCCGTTCAGGGTTCTTTATAAGTGTCTTTTCTCTCTTCTCATTTTTCTCACCTAAGTTCTACCAATAAAGTCCAGAATCCACTATAGTGAGATACTTTCATAAATATCTGTGCCAGATGTCTTCTACTACATAAAATAAACATATAATATTTATTATCTTGAAAATAAAAAAGTATATTACACCATTGATCCTCATGGATTCATATTAGAACCCCATACGAGTTTATTATTTCCCAAGTTAAAATTTCTCTCCCAGAAAGCCTGTTACATTTTTTCTTTTTTCTTTTTTAATACTTTAAGGCATAAACATTCATGTAAGGGATGAAACTCTGCGAAGTATAAATAAATATATTAATTATTTTTATATTATTTTATTTTGTTATTATTTAATTTGTTATTAAATATCTATTGAGGGGGGATCAACCATGTTAAACCCTCTCGGGGTGAATTATTTTTCTTTATTAATTTTTTAACTATTTAATTTATTATTAAATTTCTATTGAGGGGGGATCAACCCTGTTAAACCCTCCGACTGATGAATTACTTTTCTTTTTTAATTTTTTAACTATTTAATTTATTATTAAATTTCTATTGAGAGAGAATCAACCATGTTAAACCCTCCAGGGAATGAATTATTATTTTTTTTAATTTTTTAACTATTTAATTGATTATTAAATATCTATTGAGCGGAGATCAACCCTATTAAACCCTCCGGAGGATGAATTATTTTTCTTTTTAAAATTTTTAATTATTTAACTTATTATTAAATATCTATTTAAGGGGGGATGAACCATGTTAAACCCTCTGGGGATGAAACCCTACCCACTACGCGTAAGTTCCCTCGGCTGAGCCGTTAAAATTCAACATGGAGACATATGGTTTAACAGTATTCATCCCCCGGAGGGTTTCATCCCTCAAAGGGTTTAACAGGGTTGTACCTCCCCTTGAATAGATATTGAATAATAAATTAAATAATTATAAAATATAAATTAATTAATTAATAACCTCAGAATTTCCAACCTCAGAAAATGAAAATCACATGGGACAAATAACCCACTATTCCCATGTGTTAAATCATGAAAGTCTACCGAGGATCCATGAGGATCAATAGTAAATTCCCATTAAAAATTTTAAAATTTTGAATTTCAAACCCCCGCCAGTATACTATATTTGAAAGAACATATTAAATTGCAAGTGCGATGTTCAGAAATTTAACAGTATTCAAATTTAACCATTCACATTTAACAAGATTAATAGCTATTTTCATTAATAAATTCAAATATTACATTGTGATCTGCCCACTTTTTGAATAGTGGTTCAAGACTAAAATCACTATAATATGACATATCATCGTTACATAAAACAATACAAGTAATACCCCCGGGACACCTTTTTTTTACGATATTTTTCATTAATAATATAGACTTTTTGTGCCCCCAAGATTTTCTTTTTACATGGTAAATATTTAAAGGGTAAATCATTAACAATATTATATAATGCAAGTGGATTATATGTAGAAAAATTCACTACGCTACAGAAGTAATTATGTACTCCTAAACTCCTACCCAATAAGTCTTTTCGAATTTAGACGGTCCTTTAAGGATTATGCTTGGGGGCGGTCCGGCTTCATCTCCGGTTTCTGAAATTGTTACCACGTCAGGATCTGTAATTTCTAGAATTATTCTATTTTGAATATGCTCAAGAGTTTCTTAGTGCATATGATGAACGTCTTGTATATATTGTGGGTCGTTGAAGAATAAGTGAGGTAAGTTTCTACTTACGCATAAGACATTGTTGTCAGCCCAGTCCCTGATGCTCTCTGGGACATTAGGAAAACACGTATATTTTGGTATGTAGACCTCCGGTGGCTCTTGCCATTCTTGGTTGGCTGCGTATTCCAAGTTTCAAAATTGTGTGGACCATATAAATGGCTGTTGAGATTTCACCCCAAATAAGAAGTCAGATTTTGAAGTCGATTCAACCAAGATATAAGTCCATATGGTGTCCCTATTCTTCCTTGGATTGCGTCTGGATGCCTTAAGGACTCCCTTGTCAATGAAATTTTCTCCCTTTGCGATGTAGTCGGCTACGTGGGCGTCTGAACGTAGTACTTGAATATTTGGATGGAAATTAAGACCCACCACATGTGGGTCTTGGATATCGTAGTGTGTAGAAGTAGTGATGTTGAATCTCTTCTCTGTTTGCAGAAGTATATGGAGATGAGGTTCATCGTCTTGGTGGAATTCTATAGCAACTCTTATGTAGATAGGGTTGTATGGTTGGAAGAGGGACCAGATGTGATCTAGTACAAATTGTGTAATTAAATTGCACTGTGAATAGTTTAGGAAGAGTGATTTTCTTGGAACTCTGAAAGAATGTGGAGGTCTGGCCATATTTATGGAAGTATCTCACTACAGTGGATTCTTGGCTTTACTGGTAGAACTTAGGTGAGAAGAATGAGAAGAGAGAAGAGACATTTATAAAAAATCCTGAATGGGTACAGCTGTCTTTAGGGGCAAAATAATATAATATTACTTATTTTGCCCCCGCGAGTGGCTCGCGGTTAGATCCCACCTCCACATGGGTGACGTCATAAAATAGGTGGGTCGTACATGGTACAGTATATGTTGTCGAGTATTATATCCCAGTTTATGTAGTGAATGACAGCTGTCACCGACAAGTTAAAAAGTAAATAGTTAAAAGTACACTATAGCTGTAAAGTGGAAATCTTCTGTCATGTTGATGTGTGGACAGATTATAAAGACACGTTGTTCGAAAACGTGAAAAGTATTCAGAAGGAGGCAATGTACTTAGTGGCTGCTACTTTTGGTGTAAAATAGTGTAAATACACCTTAAGATGTCAGGTGTATTTTAAAACTGTTTAGTTTATTTATATCATGAGGTAAATTAATGCCTCTTTCATTGTATTTTAATGTTCAGGTTAATGGAGGTGAACGATATAAAAACTAGAGTTGTGGAAGGTGTATCAGCCAGTGATTTTACTTCAATAGAACTTGCATTACCTAATTTATTTTATCAATTGAGATTGAAATACGGTCACAAGAGTATTAAGGTGGATAAAATATTAATAAAGTATTCACCTTTATGTGCTCCCAATGCCAGTGGATTGATCAGGGTAAATGTGTATGACCGGAGGTTAAATGGAAATGACAGTCTGCAGGCTTATTTTTTGTTCCCTGTAGATTGTCAATGTGAGTTAATTTATTATGGGAATGGATGTTGTTCTATTAATGACAAACAGGCACCATGAGTGGTTAAGTACCGCCTGAAAGAATCTAATATCAAAAGGGGTGTTACATATTGTAAAACAAAGAAGTATCTGAAGTATTCTACTAGTGAGATGTCGAAAGATTCTGTAATGAGACCGTCGTCAATCAATGTGATGGGAAAAAATACAATACAGAACATATTGATATTTGGCATTGTGCCCCTAGTAGTGCTGTTTCAATCCTCACCCGATCCATGTCTCTGTGTTTGCCGGACAGGCGGTCCAATCTGTTGATTGGGGGTTTTGGATAATCTGGATCAGTCATTGATGAACGCAAAGCTCGTCCCAGTGTGTCGGAGATTGATATACGCAGAGGAGGAGTTGGCATAGTAGAGTTAGATCTTAAATCGTCTGTTTCTGAAGTGGGAATTAGGAAAGATGAAGTAGAGAAAATGGGTTCTGTTTTCATGGACCCTCAAGAACTTTCTAATGTATTAAGAAATGTAATAACGAGTGTTAAAAATAGTGATGAGAGTAGATAAGTAATTACAGATGAGAAAGGAAATATTGTAAGCAAATGAGATGTTTATAAATTTCTTTTGCACATTTGAAAATTCATAGTATGCATTTAATAAAGTCCTGTTTATCTCAACCCCAATGGGTTGGTCAGAGTAAACTTCAATCACATTTAAATTATTAAAGATTTAGAAAATAAAAATAAAAAAATTTTAACTTATTAATTTATGCCTCGCAGTGTTTCATCCCCTGGAAAGTTTAACAGAACCCCTTGAATTAATTTAAAATGAGTCCTTAAGGCATCCAGACGCAGTCCAAGGAATAATAGGGACACCATCTGGACTTATATCTTGGCTGAATCGACTTAAAAATCTGACTTTTTAGTTATGGTGAAATCTCAACAGCCATTTATATTGTCCACACAACTACGAAATTTGGAATACGCAGCCAACCAAGAATGGCAAGAGCCACCGGAGGTCTACATACCAAAATATACGTGTTTCCCTAATGTCCCACAGAGTATTAGGGACTGGGCTAACAACAATATCCTATGCATAAGCAGAAACTTACTCCACTTATTCTTCAACGACCCAAAATATATACAAGACGTTCATTATATGCACCAAGAAACTATTAAGCATATTCAAAATAGAATAATTCTAAAAATTGTAGATCATGACGTGCTAACAATTTTAGGAATCGGAGATGAAGTCGGACCGCCCCCTAAACTTAATCCTTGAAGGACCGTCTAAATTCAGGAAGACTTCTTGGGCAAGAAGTTTAGGACTACATAATTACTTCTGTAGCGCAGTTGATTTTTCTATATATAATTCACTTGTATTATATAATGTTGTTGATGATTTACCCTTCAAATATTTACCATGTAAAAAGAAAATTTTGGTGGTACAAAAAGTCTATATTGTTAATGAAAAATATCGTAAAAAAAAGTGTCCCGAAAATATTCCTTGTGTTGTTTTATGTAGCAATGATATGTCATATTACAATGATTTTAGTCTTGAACCACTATTCAAAAAGTGGACAGATTACAATGTAATTTTTGAATTTATTAATGAAAATATCTATTAATTTTGTTAAATGTGAGTGGTTAAATTTCTGAACATCTCACTTGCAATTTAATATATCCTTTCAAATATAGTATACTGGCTGGGGTTTGAAATTCAAATTTTCAAAATTTTTAATGGGGATTTACTATTGATCCTCATGGATCCCCGGTAGACTTTCATGATTTAACACATGGGACTAGTGGGTTATTTGTCACATGTGATTTTCATTTTCTCGGGTTTAAAATTTTGAATACAGGATTCCCGTTACTATTTATTTTAATTTTTTATTTTATCTACGAGACATAAATAAAGTTATTAATTATTAATTATTTATTTTACATTTTATAATTATTTAATTTATTATTAAATATCTATTCAAGGGGGGACAACCCTGTTAAACCCTCCAGGTGATGAAACTCTGCGAGGCATAAATAAAGTTATTAATTTTTTTTTGTAATTATTTAATTTGTTATTAAATCTCTATTCAACGTGGATTTGAATACTGTTAAACCCTCCAGGTGATAAAACTCTACCCGCTGCGGGTAGAATTTTAACATCGTGATCTACTGTTGATTAAAACTCTTCCTCCGCTATCATCTCCCGGAGGGTTTAACAAGATTCATCCCCCCTTGAATTGATATTGAAGAATAAATTAAATAATTAAAAATAAAATAAAACATTTATTTATACCACATAATCGTTTACATCCTACGAATAAACTAGTTGATCGTGTCGCAGAGCGAACAACACTCGGCGCAGCCAAGGAAACTTACGCGCAGCGGGTAGAGTTTCATCTCCCGAATGGTTTAACAGGATTCATCCCCCCTTAAATAAATAATTAATAATAAATTAAAAAATTAAAAAATTAAAAAAAATAATAATTCATCCCCCTGAGGGTTCAACAGGGTTGATCTCCCCTCAATAGAAATTTAATAATAAATTAAATAGTTAAAAAATTAATGAAGAAAAATAATTCACACCCATGAAGGTTTAACAGGGTTGATCCTCCTCAATAGATATTTAATAACAAAATAAAATAAAATAGAAATAATTAATATATTTATTTATGTCTCGCAGAGTTTCATCCCCTCCATGAATGTTTATGCCTTAAAGTATTAAAAACTAAAAAAAGAAAAAATGTAACGGGCTTCCTGGGAGAGAAATTTTAACTTGGGAAATGGTAAACTCACATGGGGTTCTACTATGAATCCATGAAGATCAATAGTGTAATACACTTTTTTATTTTCAAAATAATAAATATTATATGTTTATTTTATGTAGTAGAAGACATCTGGCAGAGATATTATGGAAGTATCTCACTACAGTGAATTCTGAGCTTTACTGGTAAAACTTAGGTGAGAAGAATAAGAAGAGAGAAGAGACACTTATAAAAAATCCTGAAATGGTACAATTGTCTTTAGGGGCAAAACAATATAATATTACTTGTTTTGCCTCTGCGAGCCGTTAGGCTCGCGGTTGGCTCCCACCTCCACGTGGGTGACGTCATAAAGTAGGTGGACTGTACATGATACAGGATATATTATCGGGTATTATATCTCAATTTTATGTAGTGGAGGACAGCTGTCACAGACAATATTTAAAAGAAAATAGTAAAAAGTACACTACATTATTAAGCGGAAAAAGTTCCGCCCATTTCAAAATTTGAATTTCAAATTTGAAGCTTCCTAAGTACGCTATCCCTGTTGTTATAAAATGTTGTTTTGCCATTTTCACTTTCAGAAGGAGAACATACTCGTGAAGTGGGACAGCTATCTTGGTGATTTTCTTTTATGGTATATTGCCTTTGCCCTCCTCTTTTCTCTATTACTGCTGTTGATTACATTGGCATACAATATTATACTGCTTATAAGATTATCCTGTGAAGTACGATCAGTTCATTCAAATGTGTGTAGATCATTACTTGATGTGGCAAGTAGGACTGTGGGAAGAGAGTCGGCGGTTAGTTCTGACGAAATTTATTTCAGTGTGCGAGGAAGAAAGGAATATTTGGGGTCCCACAGAAAGAACCCAATGTATCAATGATCCACTAAATAAATACAATGAATTTCTTTTTCGTTCTCATCTTAGTATATTATTTTACTCCACCGTCGCCTAATAACGTTACCCGCTCATCAATTGAAGTATTGTATCCTTCCCTCTCAACGGCAATGGATTGGTCAGAGTAAATGTCAATATTTATTCTGCATATATTCATATATTTAATAAATTAAATATATAGAGAAAAAAAATATTTAGCATATTCATTTATGCCGCGCGGAGTTTCATCCCTTGGAGGGTTTAACGGGGTTCATCCCCCTTGACTTGATATTTAATAATAAATTAAATATTTTTAAAAAAATAAAAAAAATAAAAAATTTATTTATGCCACATAATCGTTTACATCCTACAAATAAATTAGTTGATCGTATCGCAGAGCGAGCAACACTCGGCGCAGCCGAGAAAACTTACACGCAGCGGGTAGAGTTTTATCCCCCTAAGGATTTAACAATATTAAAATCCACCGTGAATAGAGATTTAATAACAAATTAAATAATTATAAAATAAAATAAAATAAAAAATAATTAATAACTTTATTTATGCCTCGCAGAGTTTTATCCCCCAGAGGGTTTAACAGGATTGTCCCCCCTTGAATAGATATTTAATAATAAATTAAATAATTATAAAATATAAAATAAATAATTAATAATTAATAATTTTATTTATGTCTCGTAGAATTTCATCTCCCGGAGAGTTTTATCAATCGAGATTGAAATACGGTCGCAAGAGTATTAAGATGTTTAAAATATTAATAAAGTATTCACATTTATGTGCTCCCAATACCAATGGATTGGTCAGAGTAAATGTGTATAACCGAAGGTTAGATGAAAATGACAGTCTGCATGCTTATTTTGTATTCCCTGTAGATTGTCAGTGTGAGTTAATTTATTATGGGAATTGATATTGTTCTATTAATGATAAGCAGGCTCCATGGGTGGTCAAGCACCGCCTGAAAGAATCTACTATCAAAATGGGTGTTACATATTGTAAAATGAAGGAGTATCTGAAGTATTCTACTAATGAGATACTGGAAGATTCTGTAATGAGACAGCCGTCAATCAATGTGATGGGAAAAAAATATAATAGAGAACATGTTGATGTCTGGCACTGTGTCCCTAGTAGTGCTGTTCTAATCCTCACCAGGTCTGTGTCTATGTGTTTACCGGAAAGGAGGTCCAATCTCTTGATTGGAAGTTTTAGAGAATCTGGATCAGTCATTGATGAATGCAGAGCTCGTCCTAGCGTGTCGGAGAATGATATACGCAGAGGAGGAGTTGGCATAACAGAGTTGGATCTTAGACCGTCCGTTTCTGAAGTTGAAATTAGGAAAGATGAACTGGAGATGAGGGGTTCTGTTATCATGGACCCTCAAGAATTTTCTAACATATTAAAAAATGTAATAATAAGTGTTAAAAATAGTGATGAGAGTAGAGAGGTAATTATAGATAAGAAAAAAAATATTATAAGCAAATGAGATGTTTAGAAATTTCATTTGCACATTTGACAATGTATAGTGTGCATTTAATAAAGTTTGATAGAAGTTTGCCTTGATAAAATCAAAGATTACATTATAACTTAACTCTTAAATTAACTATTAATTCAATATTTATGATCTTAATTTATGTTTCGCAGAGTTTTATCCCCTGAGGGTTTAACAGGGTTTATCTCCCCTTGAATTGATATTGAAGAATAAATTAAATAATTTAAAAAAATAAAAATAAAAAAAGAAAATAAAACATTTATTTTTTCCGCATAATCGTTCACATCCTATGAATAAACTAGTTGATTGTGTCGCAGAGCGAGCAACACTCGACGCAACCGAGGGAACTTACACACAGCAGGTAGAGTTTCATCCCCTGGAGGGTTTAACAGGGTTCATCCCCTCTTGAATAGATATTTAATAATAAATTAAATAATTAAAAAATTAAAAAAGAAAAATAATTCATCCCTCAGAGGATGAACCCTGTTAAAGACAATAGGTATTTTAACCAAATGGTGAGGAGGATATGGAGGCAAACAGCACCTCCTAAGTGCTTGTTACTAAGCTGTATGACTATTCCGAACAAAATTGCCACAAAAGATATCCTAGTTAAGAGGGAAATGTTGAAGTCATGTTCCAGTCTAAGGTGCGTTCTATGCAATCAAGAAGAGGAATCTGTTAATCATCTCTTCGTGAACTGTATTGTAGCTTGGAAGGTATGGTCATCAATAATGCCCTGGTGGGATAGGAGGTGGGTTGCACCAGGCACCTTGTGTGATCTCTTCAACTTTTGGGTGCGCGAAAAGGAGAAATTACTGAAGAAAGAGTTGTGGAATACCTCCTTTATTGTTGTCATTTGGTCTATTTGGCTTGCTTAGAACAGGTTAGTTTTTGATAATGTGATAATGGAGTGGGAGGAGATTGCGTATTTGGAAAAAGTGATAACTGGGTTATGGTTGAAAGGTACACTGGGTGGTAGACTTTACAAGATGGAAGAAGTGGTTTTCAATCTCTTAGCGGTTATACATTGATATGGCATCTCCTACCTGTTGATCTTTCATCAACTAGCTTTGGGTGGAGGTTAGATAATGTAATTAAGACACATGATGTGGTGTAGGTGCCTTTTGCAGCCTTTTGCAATCAGGTTACCTGATATTAGGAGAGTTCTTGGGGTAGTAGCTACTGAAAAGTATAAGTCTGGGTGTTTTAATCTTGTTTCACCTAATTGCATCTATAATATATCGTTTTGTTTTGCCGTTCAAAAAAAAACTTATTATTTCCACAAATAACTTCAACTTTTGTAAACTCCTGTTTTAATTGATATACTTGTGCCAACACCTTCTCATATCTTTCTTAAGAATTTTGTACCAATTTTGCAAGCTCGTCGAACTCGTTATGTATATTGTCATAACGATGTGCTTCAAGTGCTGCAGATAAATAATCGTAATTAATTCAAATTTTAGTGTGACTCATTTTCATAAGTTCTTCTCATCTTGGCAAAATATATTTATCAAGTAATCGACAAATTTTATTTTCTAATAATATCGTAGTACAATATTTGCGCAATATTTTTCAAAATTCAAACAACTAATAACTACAATTTGCTTCAAAACCATTTTCCTTCAAACAAACATTGAAAGTTGCACGTTTTTTTTCAGTTTCCTTCTTTGACTTCATATTTAGAAAAGCCATTGCTTTCATTACATAAAAACATGTTACAATAAATCTTTCTAACTCTTATTAGACCTCTTTAAATTTCAAAATAGTGTAATTATTCCTGTGACTCGTAACGATTTATGCATAGAACATATGAATTCAAAAAATTGAAGTTGTCTTTATTTTCATTCTCCACTTTTTTGCCAATGCATTGTAATTTGCTCCAAAAATTGTTTTAACACAATTTTGGAGTTGATAGACCCATCAAAAAATACGTGCATTCTTTTCCTTCACCAGGTAGTTGACATCCTTGTTTAGAAACTATCTTTTACAGATATAAACAAAATCCATTTATGCTTATCGTCATAGAAGCCAAGTAACCATTCATTACTTTCAAATTTATACTTATCAATAAAACTGTACTAATTTTCTTCACAAGCTTCTTTTGTTAAGGAGTCATAAACTTTATTTTGTATATAAAATTTGATCATTCTATATTCTGTGTACCCTTTCAAAGTTTGAGACACTTTTTCATGATATATGTCATAAACACCACTGATATCGTGCATTAGAAAAAACAGTCTCAATGGCCTTCGTCATTATTTTATCTTGATCCGTTGTTATTGTATTAGGAGAACAGTCGGACATACAAATCAATTAAGTTCTGAATAATTATGTAAATGTTTTTTATGTTTTCATGCAAGATGAGTTCATACCTTAATAATGTAAATTGTCTATGATAATTTAACCCTATAAAAGATACAAAAAAAAAAAAACATGTCATATTTATTCGCATAGAAGATGGTATTCCAAATTCGTGGCTTCACTGTATAAGTTAGGACTTGTAGCTTTTAAATTGTTGATAAGGACTTATATATAGCTTTTAAATTGTTGATCAATGTGATGAGAAGAGGTCTAGCAAAAAAAAGGACAAGTAGATTATTTATGCTTGGCCAGTGGAAAAGAAAAAGAAGAAGAGAAAAAGTGACTATTTTGAGTGATTATTGTTTTATTTATTTATTTAGTTTATAAGTTATTTTATTTAGTTTATAAATTAGTTTATTTTATTTTATAAATTAGTTTATTTAATTTATTGACTTATTTGTTTATTTATATATTTTTAATTTATTTAATTATTCAAATAATGTAGTTTATTTTTTAATTTATAAGCTAAATAAATCATAAACCATTTTATACAAACGGAGCCATTATTATGAGTTCTCTTTTGAGGATTATAGAATTTTCGTTCTTTGAATTCAGTTAGATGTTGTTTAATTTTTTGTAACATATTTTATGATATTTGCTCTTTGAATCATGTATTTTTAATTTTGTGTAATTATGGTTTTTAGTCTCTTAATTTTACTTTAAACCATCATAAAAAAAACACTTTAAAAACAATTAAAAATGTATCGTTCTAAAAAAAAAATAACAATTCTCAGTTATCAAAACGAAATCAAATGAAAAGTCAATTTGAAGAATCTTCCAGCAGATCATTGGGGACGGAGGGGGGAAGCGGGCATGGGCATCCTATCAAATCTTGCTAGCATATTTGTTGTGGGCGGCTAAGTGATTGGACATGATTAAGACACACGAGGCCCATCAAAATTGTTTTATCTCCTTTGAGATAAATAGTTTGCATTTATATAACTACATTCAAACTAATAGTTTGGTATATATGTTGGATTGTTGCCGAGTTAACTAATATCAGAACTTTTGATATTAGTATTAAATTTTGATTTTTTTTTTATTTAATGACTAATAATGACTTTTAGTCTTTTTCATTTTAATCCATCCAAAATAACAAATAAGTGCTTAATATATTAACAAACCCTAACTATAATCACATGCCATTCAAGTATTCTATTTTCTTCATAGATAGCTCAATTTTATGAAAATCCACTTCTTTGTTATACGCATCGATCATGTTGAATGTATTACTCCATGTATAAATTCTTTTTTCTTTTGTAAAATCAATTCATTACTGTCCTTTTTTTCAAAATTTAATTTATTTTTTATTTTTAACTTTATTTTTTGTTTTTGTCAATCGTTAACTAATTTTCACCCGACCCAACAAACTCGTAGCTAATTGGCGAGGCACATCGTGGTGTATTTGATAAGTATTTTCTGTCTCGAGACGAATCCGTGTGTATATATATATATATATATATATATTGTTTAATCATGTCCAATTTCTTGATCTCCAATTAAGCAACATTCGAGAAGAAACAACAGTAAAAAAATATCTAAGCTGAAAAAGTAAATAAACATTGAATTTTTTATTTTGTTGTCACCTCTTTCTCAAATTTTAGGAAAGAAAAACCCTCATAGAAGTTGTACTAAAAAAGAAAAAAATAATTAAAAAAACTTTAGGGCTTCCACTTGGGGGTCCATTCACACGTGAAGTACTAGATCTCTCGACTATTGTGACTATTATGAACTAGATTCATTGCACATAATCTGCTGTGAAGTTTGTGACGATGTCACTAGGTTGGAATCAAAATTCTATGCTTTAATTTCAGGATCAATTATTCAATATTTTTAGGCACTGTTTGGTATAATAAAATAATTTTATACATAATTAATAAAATAACTAGGTTTTAATATTTGCATTATAATTATCATTCCATTAAATAAAAGAATTAATAATATTTATTTTAAAATTTTACATTTTATCAATTTTTATTTTACTATCCAGACATTAAAATGAATCTTTTAGCAGAGTCATTATTGGTGGTGTTTGGTATTTCTGAAATTAGTAACTTATAAATTGTAAGTGTTTAATAAAAATTATAACTTATAGTTAAAATAAAAAAATAATAATTATAAATTATTGTAAAAATTATGCGTGTTTAAAAAAATTTATAATTAATACTTAAAATTAGTAACAGAAAATTAAAACCTACTAATAGTAGCTTTGCTAAACACCCTTATTATATTATATTGCCATTCTAATAAACTAAATATAATCTTAATTGGAATACACTATCGCTAAAAGTATGGACGGTCGTTGCTAATATTTTGCAACAGCTAGGTGACGTCGCTAAACAAATATTTTCCGAGTCGCCCATTTGTCATTGCAAAGCCAACGCAAAAAAATATTTGCAACGGGAAAATGAGTATTAACGACGATATAGAGGCAAGGTAAAAGATCTTTTCTAGTGGTGTCGTGGTGACATCATCTAGATTTAAATTAAAGTGAGGCATTGCTTGCTACAATTCCTCCATCAACCAAGACTTTTTTTTAATAAATGAAATGTTGCATTTTTCAAAACACGTGCCTTTAGCGATAGTGTACGGGAAATGACAAACAGTTGGTTAATTAAATAAGTCACTTAGGTCTCATTTGGTAATTTAGTTTTATACTAGATTTTTATTTAAAATTATTTTAAATTAAATAAACAAAAAAATTATTTGGTAAATCATAGAAACAACTTTAAGATAAAAGACAATAAACTGATTAGATTAATTTAAGTGGCTTTAAGCCAAAAGAGTTTTAAGCTAGAAAAGAATTATTATATTTTTTAAAAATTCATTGTTACATAATCTCATATTCAATATAGATGTTGGTTGATAGATTTTGACGAGTAAATTTTACAAATATAATTTTTATAAAAAATAAATATGTATAATAAAAGTTATGTTACATAAAAAATTAAAAAAAAGATTAAAAAAATTAAAAGGTCTTGAATTTTTAAATGAGATTTTTTAACTTTTTAGAAGGAAAAAGACAAAATTCCTAGCTTTAAGCAAACGAAAGCTTAGTCCCTATTCGGGATCAATAAAAATTTAATTTTTTTATTTAATAAAATGTCAACTTTTAAGTTGTTGTAGTTTTTAATATCTGTTAAAAAATAATAATTTTCGAAAAAAAATTCATAAAGAACTATATACATTCTAAACATATTTAGAATTTTTTAAAATAAAATCATTTTAAAACCATCAATTAAACAGTCAGCTCTAATTCTAATATTTTAAAAAAAGTGTACATATATTTCAAATACTAAACTTTTTTTTTTTTTTTTTTTTTTTGAATAGGATAAGTGAAAAATGGGACATGGAACACACCAAAGTCAAGCCCTCTGGCAGTGGGACATTGTTGACAGCTTTGCCACTAAGCTGGCCATCACTTCCTAAATACTGAACTTAAAAACAAAAAAAAAATACATATTTGATATTTTAACAAATAACAAAAAAGAAATAGCTACTCTAAACAAATTATTTCAAATAAAATATTTTTTTTCTTTTTTTATAAAAATAATATTTCTTAAAATCAAACTTTTTAGATATTTGAAATAGAACTTTATTAAAAAGATATTTAAATTCTGAGTGTTCCCCCAAAAAAGAAATCAATAAAGAATGGAAAGGTGAAAAAGGTATTAAAAAAAGGATAGAAAATTATGCCAAAGAAAGTTGTGGAAATCAAGGAACGAGATTGTGAAAAATCAAGAGTTTTTTTTTTCTTTTGTTTGATTGTATTAAGCAAACAAAATAAGTAAATAAATCTACAAAAAAATAGTTGATTACAACAAAAAATTGTATATATGTATATGTATTAGATAATTGATTATTTGCTTATTTTAATTAGTTTATTTTTATTTTTAGTAAATTTTTTTCATCGTTTAATCAAAGTATTGGTCATGTTTGGGTGGTTTGCTTATTTACTTATTTGCTTATTAGTAAATAAGTCAAATCTCATTTAAGTTGGTCCGTTTGAGTGAATTTACTTATTTGCTTATTTTTTTATTTTTGATTTATTTAATTATTTAAACGACGTGACTTTTTTGTCTTATAAATCAATAAACAAATAAACAATTTTGCCCAAACAGGGCTATTATACATCTCAAACTCTTCTAATCGAGACAAATTGAAAAATTAAAATATTTTGATCAAAGTTTTCAAAAAGGTCAAAAAAACCAAAAATAAATTAATAAACTAGATTTTATGTTTCTTACATTTTGTCTTTAATAAATATTTTTTATAATTTGATTAAAAAATTTACTTTGTCAGTTTTTCTCATCAAGATAATTTAAAAGAATTCATCAATAATTTACAAAAAAAAATAACGAAGCAAGAATTACATAAACTTGCCCAAATGGGGCCTTAATTTAATTTCTATTTAATTTTCTTTAGTTTGATTAATTAGGATACAACACAGCATTAAGGCCAAATATGTTGTTCATACAACTCGGTCAGGTCACTGGGGTGTTTTGTATTGTCAAAATTAGTAATTTATTGAATATATTTTATAGTAGAAGTTGTGAATATTCAGTAAAAATTATAATTTATAGTTGAAATAGAAAAAAAATAATTATAATTTATAACAAAAATTGTATATATTTTAAAAAATTATAATTTATAATTAAAATTAATAGTAAAAAAATTAAAAATTAGATCAAAAAGCTTGGTGAAACACCTCATTAATTATTATTGGTGTAGAGCATTTTGAGATGTTTAAAAATTTATGGTTTTAGAAGTTTAATTTTTTGGTATAGAGAGACGAAGAAATAAATTACATTATTATTTGGAATATTGACTTTTTTGATTGTTTAGGTTAATTTTTTTTTAACTTTTTGTTAAGATACATAATATATTTTTATTTTTTATTTTTAATTTGTAGTACTTAGAGTAACTTTTTAACTTTCGTACAATTTGAGAATATAACTAACTGAGAGTGCACAAAAATTATAGGCCTAAAGTTCAGCTTGAATGATTAGAGGCAAAGATCCAAAAAGAAGACCAGTCCGAAACAAACTTGCCCAAGTATTCGAAGAAGCCCGGACCCACTGTTGTTCGGGCCCTACTAGTTCGACTCATCCCATATAGGGGCAGAACGGACCAGGAGAAGCCCATGTCTGCTCCTCAATAGGAAAGATATCTCAACAAAATACCTTCCTCAATACGATTTTGGTCGGATGAAAAGAATATAAGCAAATCAGAATCAAATCACATCAAGATAGGAAACAAATCCTAACTGGAAGGAGGCAGAATCTTAAGAGGATTCAGCCTCCACCAGTCTTGATCCATATATAAAGAGAGGCACCTCTACACTACCAGGTAGGCAATTCTTAACCCCAAAACTCTTGCTTAGAAACCTCTCAGAGAGATATCTAACTTGAGCGTCAGAGTGCCTCCCGGCCATAACCGGCCGGTAGGCGCTAACGGTGTTCTTGGTGGTTACAGCTATTCGGCGGCAGAGCAAGGAGCATCCAGTGAGTTCGGAAGACAAGGAATCTGGTCCATACTCTGTTCGAGGTCATCAATATTGGGCCAGTTCATCTGGTCCTGATTGTGCCAAACAAGCCCAAACAGTTTGTATCGCGCACAATTTGGCGTCGTCTGTGGCAACGACGATCTCGAACCAACGGAATCATGAGCCATACTCTGACTAGATTCACTGGAAGCCGCACCAGGGAGGATATTCTCCAAAGATCCATCCATGTTATTCCGGATAGGCCAAGGGCTCCCAGAGTCCCTTTAGAGGTGCGAAGGCGAATGGATGATGCTTCCCACAATGGGAGGCAGTTGCGCTACTCAACCACAAGTTCCAGGGGAGAAAGATCGTCTCCCCCTATTCAAGAGATAGAGGGAGATTAGAGGAAAAGTTGGCCAGACGCAATAGAATTATCAACAATCTGGAGGAGAGAATGGAGCAGCGCGATCGAGAGATCGATGAACTCCGGCGACTGATCTAGGGGCAGGATGCTCGCAGGGAACCATGTGTGAGGCAAAGAGAAAGCCCCGGTCAAGAGAATACTGAACAGAGTCCAGAGTCCTACAGTTTGAACCACTCTTAGAGGCGGAGGCACAGAGAACCTGAGGTAAGCCTCAGAAGTTCTAAAATCATCAAAACAGAGCCAGTTCAACTGAGCCATGAAAGAGTTGCTCGAGCCGAACTGGATCCAAACCAAGACCTATGGCTATAGTTGGAACGGAGGATGGACTCCCGGTTGCAGCACGGTAGTGGCCGAACAGCCCAAGACGTGGCAAGAAGGGCTCTTGAATAGATCTCGGTGTCACCATTGGCCAAAGTAATAGAAAACGTTGATCCACCACGCAAGTTTTCTTCACCCAAGTTTGAGATATATGACGGGAAGACAGATCCAGTAAGCCATGTTCGACAATACAGACAGGCAATGGCGCTCTGGAGCGGTAATGACGCGCTCTTTTGCCGCATGTTCCCATCTAGCCTAGGAGAGACAACCCTTAGTTGGTTTCACAAGTTGCCACCTTGGTCCATAATGAAATGGCAACAACTGGCTGAGTCCTTCACTGCTCAGTTCATAACCAACAATAGGCAGCCGAAGAGTTTTGACACACTACTGGCCCTACAGAAGAATGATGGAGAAACAATTCGGGAGTATGCTCGACGGTACTGGGAGGCTTACAACGAGATTGAAGACTGCAGCGAGCAACTCACAGTTGCATCTTTCAAGATCGGGCTACCTCCCCTGAGTCGCTTAAGACAGTCCC
>JAOTRH010035433.1:0-20656 GCA_034768845.1 Heliamphora exappendiculata
AGTCGGTGCTTGATTTCGGCTGATTGGTGTTTGGTTGTGTCAATCGGCTTTGTGTGTTAGTTAGCTTGATTTCGGCTAATTCGTGTTTGGCTGTTTTGTGTGTCAGTCGGGTTTGGCTACTTTATGGTAATCCATTTTTTTTTCCGCCTCTTCTCTGTTTGGTACACTCTATTTGGCTTGCGGTTTGACTTGCTCTATTTGGCTTGCGGTTTGACTTGCTCTATTTGGCTCTTCTCTGTTTGGCTTGCTTCGCCGTCGTAAAGAGTAGTCTTTGGTTTCACATTTGTCTTCATCGTGGTTTGTCGCTCTTCACCATGATGGAGATTGGTGGCGGTTGTAATAACAGTCATAGTGGCCGTGGTGGTTGTCACAAATGTCACCATTGTGGTGGCACCAATCATACATAACCATATTGTTGAAAAAAATATGACAAATCAAATTCTGCTCATCATGTAACTAAATGGCCTCCCTAGTATCCACCACCTATATCATCCAGCACTCAAGACGCACTATCTGGTTCTCATGATATACTCACCACCCAGCTTAGTGAGTTGGTTCGGATTTTACACATTGTTTATCCTTCTACTTCTACTGCTACTTTCGCCAACTCAGGTACCATTGCATGTGCTACTTTTTCTTCTCCCACCTGGGTAATCGATTCTGGTGCCACCTCTCATATGTCTTGTAATTCTTTCTTGTTTTCTAATTTGACTCATGCTCACCATCATATTGTCTTAGCTAATGGCTCGTCTCGTCCCGTTACTGGGCGGGGTGTTCTTCATCCCACCACATCTGTTGTCCTTGAGTATAGTTTTCGGCGATCTTCATCCGATCACTCCGTATTTGTTCATCATTCTTCGGCTGGTACTATTGTGTTGATTGTTTACGTTGGCGACATTATTTCCGGTGATGACTAGGCTGGTATTGCCACTTTAAAACGATATTTAGCTCAACAATTTCATACTAAGAACTTGGGCCTCCTACGTTACTTTCTTGGCATTTAGATTGCTCGTTCCTCGCGCGGCATCTTTTTATCCCAACGCAAATATGTTCTTGACCTTCTTTATGAGACTGGCTTTCTTGGTGCTCATCCGGTTTATACTCCTATAGATTCTACTGTCAAACTTGATGCTGAGTCTGGTGCTCTCTTTTCTGGTGTTAGTCTCTATCGTCACTTGGTTGGTAAACTCATTTATCTCACGGTGACTCGCCCCGACATTACGTTTGCTGTTGGGGTGGTTAGTCAATTTATGCATTCTCCTTGCCAGCCTTATTATGATACTGTTTGTCGTATCTTGCGGTATTTGAAGCGTGTTCCTGGTCACGGCTTATTATATCGGCATGCGGTAACTTTATCTATTGATGGCTTTAATGATGCTGATTGGGCTGGCTGTCGTTCTGATCGGCGGTCGATATCGGGATATTGTACTTTCGTTGGTGGAAATCTCTTCACCTGGTAGAGTAAAAAGCAATCTGTGGTTGCTCGCTCGAGTGCTGAGTATCGTGCTATGGCACATACTGCCTCTGAGATATGGGTCCACTCCCTTCTGGTTGATTTTGGGATTACTCCTGCTCCAATGCAAATGTTTTTTGATAACCAATTCGCTATTTTTATTGCAAATAATTTGATATTTCATGAGCAGACCAAATATATTGAGGTTAATTGTCACTTCATCCGGGACTTGTTGCTACACAAACGGATTATCACCCCCTACATTCATTCGGGTGATCAGATTGGTGATATCTTCACCAAATCTTTGTCCCATTCGTCATTTTTTCATTTGTCTTCCAAGGTAGGCATCTTTGACCTATATGTTCCAGTTTGAGGGGGAGTGTTAGGGCCTTTATTTTCTGTATTAAGGGTACTTTTGTCATTATGCTGTATATTCTTTTTATATAAATATATGTCAGGGAGAGGGGACTGGTTAAGTTCCTAAAACCCTAATTTTCTCTCATATTCTTCTCTCTTCTCTTTACCCAAAACCCTAAAACTACGTTATTCACATTCAAACTCATACATATGAGTGAAGGAGATAGATAGACTCTTTAGACTCTTCTTCTTTTCCTTTCTCTTCCCTATTTTCTTCTTCTTCTTCCTCTTCCAAACCCTAATTTAATATTTTGCAACTCAACTCTTCCATCTGGGAAGCAAGCAGTACATTGTCGTTGGGTATAAACCGTGAGGTATCATCCTCATGGCTTTGTTGAGTGTCTTAAATTACGTCTGGTTGCTAAAAGATACACTTAGATCTACCGTGTTGACTATATGGAGACCTTTTTTCCAGTGGCTCGTCAAACTCTGTTCGCATTCTTCTATACCACTATAAAGATTTTTCATTCAGATTTGGGTGCGGTATATTTTTTGACTGAATTCATAAACTTTTAGCTTTATCTGGCACTATTAATTAGTCTTCATCTTTTAATACTCTGGCCCAAATGGTCGAGCTAAGAGAAAACGACGACATTACTCTTGACACAGCTCGCTCCCTTTTTCTATCTTCTTATGTTCCTGTTATCTTCTAGGGAAAAGCTGTTATTACGGCAGTGTATCTTCTCAATCGTTTGCTGACTTATCTCTGTTCTGGGATCTCCTCTTGTGAGAAACTTTTCGATCTCTCTCCTAATTACTCCTTGTTGTGAGTTTTTGGCTCCGTTTGTTTTGTTTATCTTCCCAAATGAGATTGGAACAAACTCAGTGCTCGTTCCGTTCTCTGTCTTCTTTGGGTATGGCCTTCAGCAAAAAAGATATCAGTGTTCTAATAATATTTCTAAACGTCTATATGTCTCGCGTCATGATGTGTTTCTTGAGCGTCTCTCCTATTTTAACCTTCATCCCAAGTACGCTCCTATTTCCAAAGATGACTTGACTCATATTAATCCTTTTTCCCTCGATGTGCCTTTTAAGGAGTTTACCTCTACCATTGATGTCCATAATCTCCCCCCCACCTCCCATCTCTCTAAGACTTTCTCTCTCCCATTGGTTTACTCTCGCCGGCCGGCTGCTCCTTTTCTGCCTTTACCCACCAGCTCTAACCTTGCTCCCTCTGCTCTTGTGGCTCTTAACCCTCTTAACCGTCACTATCCATTGCATATTTGTACTCTATAGATAAGACTTGGTTTCTTGCATACTTGTTCCTCACCTTCGCATTGTATCTTTTTTACTTTTATTCATGCTTATTTGATCCTCATTCTTATAAAAAAGCATATATTGATTCTAATTGGGTTAATGCATGTCTGCCAAATTATCTGCCCTTCAAAAGATTGGTACTTAGGAGTTTGTTTTACTGCCTGCAAGTAAAAATTTCATTAGTTGCAAGTGAGTATATAAAGTCAAAACTCACTATGATAGCTCTTTGGAGTGTTACAAAGCTCGTTTGGTTGCCAAGAACTTTTTCCATGAGTATGGAGTTGATTATAAGAAAATCTTTACTCTTGTGGTTAAAATGACCACCGTTCGTACCCTTATTTATGTCGCTGCGGTTCGTTATTGGCCTCTGTTTCAACTTGATGTCAAGAGTGTCTTTTTCAATGAACTCTTAATGAAGAAGTTTATATGTGCCCTCTTCTCGGTGTGAGATTGTCTTTTTAGTTATTTTAAATATAACTAAAGGGTGGTTTAGCCCTTTTAGCATTATTGGGGTTTTCTAGGGTTTTCTCTCTTTATATATATCATGTAATCCATCATTAAGCCTTTTGTTAATAGCAATAATAATTATCTTCCTTCTTCTTTGCTATTAGTAACAGCCTCTAGGCTGAATTTCGGCCTATATAGTTTCTTCCTAACGGGTTTAAAATGACAACGTGTAGGCTGAATTTCGGCCCATATGGTTAATCCCTAACAGGTTTAAAATGACAATGTGGTCTCAGTGGTTTTTCCTTTATATTGCTATCTCCATGGAGCATTGATGTCAACATCAATGGGTGATTAAATGATTTATTTTTTGTCATTGTCGCAAGAGTGCCATTAATGGTATTACCTTGAGTGTTAAAATGCAGTTTTTAATCTCAAATACAGCTACTTCGTGCAATTAAAGCAATAAACCTGCAAATTAGGTCAGAATCCATTCAGAACTCTTGGTATACACATGGGACAAACATTGGGAATTGGCCTTTTTTTGCAACTCTGGTAAATTTAAAGAATTCCTAATTTTCCTACTTTATCTATCGTTGACGAAAGGTGAGAAATATTATCGTTACACAGTTGAGAGTCCAAATTGTAAAAATCTATATTCAACAATAAATGTGCTGAATATAATACATGATGTTATCAAATACGTATCCGGACGACATCCAGGTATCCAACTACAATTAATATTTGAAACATCAATATCTGGCGACAAAAGACACTATGTTGTTCCATTGATGATTAAAAGAATACAGTTGAACTTATGGAATCATCTGAGATTGTATTGGTCTCATAGTTGTAGGCTTGTAGCACTGCACAAATTTTTTTAAATTAAAGTTTAAGGAATGGAGAAAAAGGGATTGAGACAACATAAGTAGTGATGTATGCCAGATGGATGATGTGAAGTGGCATGTGCAGTTTGGTGGTGTAATTGATTAAGAAAAAAAAAGTACTTTCTCCAGTAATTATGATAATACACGTAATTTCAAAATGAAAAGTGATATAACTTGTTGGAGAGAGCGATTCTTTTTAAGAAAATGCAGGAGAACACAAACAACTACCTTTGTAAGAGAATCCCCCACTCCCCAAGGTGAGCTAAGAAGTCATCCATCATTCCTTCCTAAAGACAGTGCCCCCTTTATCCCGATCGGGCATTCCTTGAGGAGAGAGAGGACAAAGTTTAAAAAGATAGATGGAAGAGAGATGCCCACTGTTCCTGTTGTACTTCTATTTGATGGTATCTCCTGATTTTCTTTGGATAAATTGACCATGTCATGACTCGTGATGTTTGATTTTTCATAAAAATAATCAATTATTGTTAGAGGGTATACATATAAGGATATCAAAATGTTATTGAATCTAGCCCTTGACATAGCAAAATGGTGAAGGATCATGCAACTAATCCTAGTTGATTGAGGCGCAAGACTTGGTTTGATTTGGTTTGATTTGGTTTATGTCATAATGTTTTTAATACTTGCTTTAGAGTTTATGGTAAAGATGCAAATCTTGGGCAAATTGTTGAAATGATCAACATGGCTTGTTATAATTTCCAGCATTATATGCTGTGAATAGGTCCCTTTTAGCTTAAGTTAGTTGCTATATTTACAGGGGTATAAATTGTCAGGTCCCAATGCCTTTGTGATGTCTGTGAAGAAGAAGAGGTTTCTAACTAGTCAAAATTCAAAGAAATTCCAATTTATATTGAAGTGTGTCTGTTTTAAGTCCCTTTTTTCAATGGGAGAAAGGGTAACATTTTGCTGGTGCCTTGTTTATTAGTTGGCTTTTTAAAAAAAATCTCGAAGAGGTGAACCTATATAATCTTTTAATTTTTAAACTAATACTACTATAATTATGATTTTTTCTTTAGAACTGAAGGGGCGACGGTCCACATCCGCCCTCTTGGTTCCATCTAAGATAATGGTATTGCATTTGGTCGAGTGGTAATTTTTTCAAACCTCAAGCTTGTGCACCGTATGCAGGTATGATTGAGATGGTTTGTTAACTTTGGTATGGGTGTCAATAGATTACTTATGTGACATGGACTCGATCCAGTATATGTCAAGTGCTAGTATATATTTCAGTACTGGTTAAGCATTAATGGTTTTTAGACGTTCAGATATCTGGTTAAAGCATTAATATTTTTAGATATTTGGATTATAGTCGGGTTACTCATTCCCATTACAGTCAATCAGTCATCCCAAGAAAAGTCTCAGCCAATGTTTGGACTAGTTTTTTTAGAAGTTTTTTTTTCTTAAAAGCCTCTAAAAAAGCCTATTTGTTTGGCCTTAACTGGTTTTTTCTATATATTTTTACGTGTACTTTTTTTCTTTTTTTTTTAAAGTTAAAAAGCCAAAAAGTCTACAAAAAAAGCTAGTCCAAACATAGGCTCAATGATTGCACCCCTCCTCCATTATCAATTGGACGAAATTATGAAATTAATGTATGATGTCTTTTTCAGGCATATGCAGTAGGGAGGGCTTTGACTCAAAAGCTAAAGGAACTCATACCACGACAAATGTTTAAAGTTCCCATCCAAGTAAGATAAAATATTTCTTTAGTGGATAAATGGATTTTTTTAGTATAAATAACTATTGGAAGAAAAGTTACACATTTTTCTGGTATCTTTTGGAGACATCCTAACTGGATATTTGAAATTTATCTGGTATAGCAATTATTGACAAGGATTATATCTGTTACTGTAGTTACTGAAGAATGAGAAGTGAACTTCAAGTTATTATCTTCTTGTTTCGTGTTCCCTTTTTAGAACAAAACTATTTTCCTTTTCCTTTTTTTCCTCCAATGGAAAAGAACAATCAGTTGGAAAAAAGAAGAAAATTAGAAGAGAGGAAAATAGAGTAAAGGATGATGAGAAGAGAAAACCCAAAAATTAGGGTTATCTCTCATAGCCCTTGTATTTGTAGTACTAAGCTCCATATTATTGAAATACCATTACTAAGCAAAAATAAACAAGGAAACATGAATTCTTAATTCTCAACACCTCCTCAAGATGGTACAAAAAATGTTCTTAATACCTAGCTTGTCAGGGTATAAATCAAACACCACAGTAGTCATTCCCTTAGTAAGAATATCAAGAAGTTGATTCCCAACAGAGTATAAATCAACCCAGAGCTCAACTTCTCTTCAATGAAATGTCCAGCAACTTCCACGTGCTTGGTTCTGGCATGTTGAGTAAGATAGCTACTTTATATTATCACAATATAATTTCATACACCCATAAAGATTGTACCCCAAATCCTTCAACAGGGATTTAACCACAACAATTCACAAATTCCATGAGGCATCGATCTAAATTCCACTTCTATTTTTGACCTAGCAACCACTTACAGTTTTTTACATTGCCAAGTTACTAAGTGATGCAGCACGTAGAGGGATTTGAAATGAAAGAAAGATAACACAAAAGGGTTGCAACCCTAACGCAAGGCCACAACCTTAAACATTACTTTTCATTAATTAACTCTAAATGATACATCAAAAAAGCTCTTTATTTATAGGCCTAAAACCTTAATTTTAAAAAAGAAAACTAGAATCCTAAATTAAATGAAAATAAAATAAAATTCTAATTAAAAGATAATACTAAAAAAAGTAGAACCGTAAACTAAAAGAAAAATCAACCAAATCAAATTAAAAGATAATTCCAATAAAACTAATTATTAAATATTAAGATAAAATTGTAAATGGATTTCAATGTTCCCCATTATTCTCCTCTACAGAGAGTCTGAGATAAAGAACTCAATCTCGAGTTACTAAATTCTGCCACGCTAAAGAATGAAATACTTCTAATATGTTGACAAATGCTGCTTCTTTTGAAACATAAATGCCTCCAAGCTTGCACCCCAAATGATATTAGTTGTTAAGTGGTTAACAAGATCCATTAAACGTTGATTGAACCCCCAAACAAAATCTCCAACATTAATAAAATCAATTTGTTCTGGTTTGAAGGAGTTTTCTGTTAGTGGATAATCAATAAGATTGGACAAGTGGAGTATAACACTATGTTCAAAAAACTTTTCATTTGATGAATCAATTTTTGGCATGGAAATTGCTTGCTCTTGAATGGCTGGAAAATGAATAGAATCATTTAACTTGTTAGATTGAGTAGAATAAGATTTGTCTTGGTCCAAAATGTGGCATTGTTGCTGGGTAGGTATCGAGGTGGGAGACACATGAGTTGACAACTCATATTTTTTGGAATTGCAACCTTCAACATAATAATTTTTCTTACAATATTTGAACCTAAAGGTGTTATCTTTTATATTATAAGTGGCACTAAATTAATTCATCCACAAATGACCACGTATCACATGCGAAATATTCACGGGAGGACATCATAGTAAATCTTATTAATAAGTCACCCATTTAAATAGAAATCAATTACCCTTGGAAGGCAGAAAGTTGAATGCTATCAATTGTGGTTGTAGTTTAGACTGAAGTTTCATTATTGTGACACCTGATATGGATACTACATTCGTTGGATATCCACCATTTATGACAATTTTACAATCTTTAGTGGCGCATCTAAGAAATGTATGGAAATTATTTATGCATTTCAACTCTGTCAAGAGTTTGTGAAAGGTGCAAGAATAAAAAGCTGAAATATGAAGATATATATATTTTTTCTAACAAAGTGAAGAAAGGAGAGAAACAAAGAACAGAAGAAAGGAAGATACGGGATCATGAGCCTAAGCTTGGGTACCATAATGACGTAGCACATGGAGGAATTAGAAATGGAAAAAAGGTATTGTCACACCCCGATTCTTCTCATGGCAACGATATTGTTTTCTTTGGGTAAAGCCCTTACGGTTTTGTTCTTCCCAAGAGGTTACTCATCCTTGCATTACTTCAGTATGAGCACGCTTAACTGAGTTTTGTTAGGGTTTCTACTACCTGGGAAAAGATCTCGTTGCTATGTAAGGGTCTAAGGATTTTTCTTTATAACTCAGGAACTCCCTCTCTCTTTCCGATGTGGAATACCAGGATATCACAATCCACCCCCCTTAGGGCTGCACGTCCCTGTGCATTAGTCTGCCAGCTCCGGTAGCCTATTAGTCCTTATCGACCCGCCCACTCAGTAACCTGTTCACATATCACGCGAGACGGCAAGGACCCACACTCGGAGATAGGGAGAGTCGGCTCTAATACCACTTGCGATTTGATCTCCGAACGTAGCCAATCTTCAAACATTCTGCACTTATCCTCATTTATACAAACCAAGTTTAGTGCAAAACGTGATAAAGCTATGAATCGAGCTTCGTACTCTGCCACTGACAAACTACCTTGTTCTGACCTTAGGAAATCTCTCCTTTGTCCCAATTGATAAGTCCTTGAAAAATATTCTCATTGAAAACTTTAGTAAAAGATTCTCAAGTAATCTTTTTAGGAGCAGGGTTATCACCAACCCCAACTAGAGTAATTAGTCTACTTTTAGTGACATTCCATCAACGTCGAGCTTCTCCCTTAAATATGAACCTTCTCCCTTAAATATGAACGTGACCAACATCACTTTTTGCTCATCAGCTACTTTTTTTATTTCAAAAATTTCTTCTAATTTCTTCATCCACTCTTCAGCATCAAGTGGATTAGGTGATCCATCGAACTCTAAAGGACCTAACCTTTTCAAACATCCATAAAGAGAGTCATGGGGATGTGCATGTCCTTCAGCGGTACCTAATTGTGTAGCTGACTATATCTCAAAATATTTCGCTTGCTGTGCAGTCAAATTTATCATAGCATCAAATAATCGTTCTGCCAATTTTGGAGGAGAGTGAATATTATTAATTTCTTCACTAGTTTCATACCCACTATCTTGAGCCTTAGTAGGTGCAAGAGAAACTTCCTCATCCATGTTCTCATGAACATGCTAGTGTTGATCACCCGGTTCCATAACGCTATACAGTTATATATACAAATGTCAAATTATGTCTAACTACCAATAATATAAGCATAAACACGCAACACGTAGTTTACATAAAAGATACATCATACATTATTATATTAGGAGATGTACCTTAAAAAATATCACCCATCCCGATTAATTTTTTGAGATTTTCCATTAGAATAAATGGTGATCAAGCGTTCTTCCAATCATAATTTCAAGGATAATTGCTCAGTTGTCATAAGACATGACAAGATATTCTCAAATTCAACTCCCATACAAAATATAACATATCAACAAGTTAATCATGTACCGACATACACAACATAGTGAATGCATTTCTACCCAATCCCACTGACTCAAAACAAACATCCTACGGTCCACTACTAGATCCTAGACACACTATATAACCTTTGCTCTGATACCATCTGTCACATCTCAACTCTTCTCATGACAACGATATTGCCTGCTTTGGGCAAAACTCTCACGGTTTTGTTCTTCCCGTGAGGTCACCAATCTTGCATTACTCCAGCGTGAGCACGCTTAACTGAATTCTGCTAAGCTTTTTACCACATGAGAAAAGATTTCGTTGCTATGTAAGGGTCCAAGAATTTTCCTTTATAGCCCAAGAACTCTCTCTCCCTTTCCGATGTGGGATATCAGGATATCACATGTATCATAAAAAGAGATCACAACCCTAACACAAGACTATAACCTCAAATATAAATCTTCATTAATTAACCTTAAATTATACATCAAGATGGCCTCTTGTTTAAAGACTTAAAACCTTAATTTTAAAACAGGAACTAGAATTCTAAATTAAATGGAATAAAATAAAATCCTAATTAAAAGGTAATCAAAATAATTAGAATCCTATACTAATAGGTAACCAAATAAAATCTTAACTAAAAGATAATCCAAATAAAACTAATTATTTAATAACTAAAGATAAATTTGCAAATGGAGCCTAATGTTTCGTATTAGTATGTTTCCACCCACAAATGTGCAGTAACCTGAAGTATGCCTCTTATCTGTAACATATCCGAGCCAATCAGTATCCGTGTAGGCTTCCACTTCAAATGATCATACCTAGAAAACAAAATACCTCTATCAAGTGCTGATTTCAAGTATTGGAAAATCTTCCATATGATTTTCATGTGGTGAATGTATAAATTAGCTTTCCACTGACAACATATGATATGTTTGGGCGAGTATGTGACAAGTAAATAAGTTGGGGCCCTCCAATCTTTAATACTAATATTCTTTGACTCTCAATTTGTGATTTTGTTCAATTGGAGTATTAATTGGTTTGCAGCCTAACATTCTAGTGTTTGAATAAGTTTAATTAATCATGTATCCAACATGTTTTTACATTATGATAATTTTTTTTTCTTCTAAACATTTCCTTCCATTTTTTTTTGACTTGTTTAAAAAAATCTCGAAATGTTTTTAATTTCATGTGACACCGTTATGAAATTTTGATCCTTGATTAATGCAGAAGCTAGGGTACTGCCTCGGTGCCTCCAAAGGTCCAGTAGGCACCTAGAAAGGTGGCTTCAAGCAATCAGCTTCTTTGAACAGGGCTCGATTATTGGTTCCCAAAAATATCCCATTTTTCTAAAAATCAAATAAGAATAGGAAAGAGGCATCTAATAAGCTCCAAAATTCTTTCAAAAAATACCAAATGATTCCTCTTTCTTAGTCCAGTATTTTTTTTACATCATAGCAAAAAAGGAAAAGAAAAAACTATGAACAATTCGTAACCTTTACCAGATCTAGCTCTGATACCAAGTTGAATTTAGTATGATAACAAGAAAGAAGAAGAGTGCAGAGAAATGAGGAAGACAATGTATGTTTCAGAAAATGAGATAGTCCTGAACTAGGGTTCTCTCCTTTGTTCACATGATTCTATTATACTAGACACTGTTCAAAGTACAAAAATTCACTCCTAATAATAAATAGAACACATAACATTGTGGCGAATCCTATTTCCAACCTGATGGATAGAGTTTCATTATTATACTTATGCACTGCCATCCCTAGTGAATGTCGATTCCAAATCATTAAATTGAATAATTTGTTAACATTTTTATTTTCTTTCTTTTTCTTTCAATTAAGAACTATGTTTTTGTTTACTGCTGCTGCTACTGAGAAGGCTTAATTTTTGCACTTTTCCTTCTTCAGAAACTCTATTTGATCTTGTGCATGAGAGTATCATCTATTGTCTGGAATATTTTATCTTCTAGGTCCTGTTGACTGCAAGAATTTGATGCATATTCTCTGTTTTTAAAAAAAAAAACCTTTTCCCCTTTGTTTCATGTTGAGAGCATTGTTACCAAAACTGTGACATTTGTTTATCCATTTTATTTTATTTTTTTTCTTTTATAAATGGGTGCTATATGAATTTAATGTTTGATTTAATTCAGTGAGAGTATATTAGTGCTAGAATATTACTCAAATTTGCCCTCGTGCGTTTGTTCCCTTGGTAAGCTTGCTTGGTTTTAATTTATTTTGGGAACAGATTCATTTCTTTTGATAAGTTTTTCGTGAACACTTTCTTAACAGGCATGCACGGGTTCTAAAGTGATAGCTAGCGAATCATTGTCCGCAATTAGGAAGGATGTTCTAGCCAAATGCTATGGTAAGATGAACAAATCTGCTCCTTTTGAACGTGAAAAATTCAGAAAATATAAATAAAGGTTGATTTCATTGTCTTATATAACTACCAAACTCTGTCAATTAGGCAAACTGATATTTGTGAGTCATAATCCTACTGAGCTTCGAATATACTCGTCTCTTTTTCTTTTGTCATAGAAGCAGTATCAAATTTTGAGATAATCTTGTGTTAATTTGATTAATCCTTCCAAGTTGAGCTCTTTTTCGTTTTCTGCTCTTCCCCTTATTTTTTTTCCCTTTATTTTTCTTCGTCTCTTTGAAGTAAACCAAGTAATGGTTCTTAGGTTACTCTTCACACCTCAAGCACAACCTGTTTTTCAGCTATAAAAACTCTCTCGATTCAAGCCAAAGGAACCCTAATCCTTCGGTTTATCCTTAAATACCATAAATAGCTACTGCCTAAAACTTCAGTGACCATATATTACAAATCTAAACCCTCCACAAATCCCAGTATCCCACCACAGGCATCTTATTTGAAAGCATATACTTCATCAATTAACAGGGTATATGAATTTTCTTATTCCATATGCAACCTTATTTTAGACTTCAATTCTCAACCACTTATTGATTATTCCTGTAGGTGGTGACATTACAAGGAAAAAGAAATTGCTCAAGAAACAGGTGCACTTTTGTTGTTTCTTTCAGATGCCATATATAATCTCAAAAAACTCCTGTTGAATGACATCCATTACAAATGTTGATGGGGTTATTGTTGTATAGGTAGGAATAGCCATAAATTTTGACGTGCTTGTTAACCTGGCGTATGGGAAGTCAAGAATATGCTTTGCATCTATTTGCTTCCTATTTAAAGTTGATATGGCACTTCCAGTCTTATTCTTGTTGGTATGGCATTACATCTATCTTGGAATTACCGATCCGTTAACACGGAATCATTTGGACAAAATTCAACTTAGAAATCTGGGTTTAGAATTTAATCTGGCCTGCCTTGCCCCGCACTTGGCCTGCTTTTGCCTTAGCCTGCTTTTACCTTAGCTTAGAAGCTAGAAGAAGACGTGTCCGGGTTAGACACATTTATCAGACACAGAAACAGGTCAGACATGCATCTAAACGTCTCCAATCCATTTTTCATATATTTTTAGAATGAAACACATATCAGACACTCAGGGACACTCGTATCATACACACGTGAAACACATTACAAGTTTGAAAAAAAAAGGAACTTGCAATTCAATTATAAAATAAAAATAATTTGGGTTTATAGCTATTAAGCCTCGACATTGATTTTCTAATTTGAGGAATTATTCAGCCCAAAACTTCCAATTTATTTATGAATAGGGCTTTTTTAATTGTAGCTATCAAGCCCTGACGTAGACTTTCTAATTGTACAACATTTCTTGTAGTTGCAAAATGATTTCTTGTCCTTTTGTTCCCTACCAGGCCGAGGGAAAGAAGAGAATGAAGGCAATTGGTAAGGTTGATGTACCTCAAGAAGCATTCATGGCAGTTTTGAAACTTGAGAAGGAGGTGTTGTGATCATGTATATTAATCATCAGGTTTTGACAATATTGACAGATACATGTAAGCCTATATAATTGTAGAAAAGACACAAGTTGCCCATATTCAGTTTCCGTCATTGCTTTTGTATCATTTATTTGGAGCACGCTTTTATAAATGTTATAAGATAGTGTGGCTACAGATATCCGTTCAATCTAATTTTTTTGGCATGAATGGTCTTCTCTATGAGCTTTACAAGATGAACACTCTGGATCGCCAAAACGGACTTAAGGTGGCCCATTCTGGTTGAACTTCACTGTAAAGTTCAAAATCCAAACTTCAGAGAAGTCCAATCCTTGATGGTATGTGTAGGGGAATCATGGTTTTGATTTTCATGCCAAAATAATAGTAAGGTATCATCACTGTGACTTCTGGGAAAGTGACCATATCATCTCAACACATTATTGGAAAACCGATTTCAGTTCTCCATTGTGGCAATGAAAGTGTGTGGGATTCTTGGTCGGATTCTTTATGTCAATTTTATGTCCTCCTGTTCAAATGCATTATGTGTTATTGAATAATGCCCCAAGATTCTCATGTGATACAACATGTTGGATCAAGTTCTTAGCCCAATGAAAACACCACTTCAAGAAATATTTTAGGTTCTGTCTACATTTTTGTTGCAGGATAATGAGGCAGACCCAAGTGCTAATGTTGAAAAGGTTGCCATTTATGAACGTGGTCATGACCTGCTGAGTAATGCAAGCTTTATAGGTCAGATAAGCTTTTAAGGGCATTCATAACAGACTAGGTACATTGATTTTTTTTTATAGCTATTTTAACTAGCCACCGCATGAAATTTCAGTGTTTCAACAACTTCAATAGAGCCTAGCCATTTTAGTTTCAAGCTACAGTAACTCAATAAATGTGTGGATTGTTAGGATAAATAATATAAAGCAAAAAATGTAACATTGAAATGCGTGTCGAATACCGTCTAAAGTTAATATTTTTTCACACATAAAGGTTTAGACGAAGTATATCAGTTCAAAGATACAACTTAAGTGCTTACAAGTATTTTTTGTTTAGTGTTTTCGTCCATTAAAAAAATATGAACGAGTCACCAATCGAATTGTTCATACATATAATTATAATATAATAGGATATCTCTTATTTGAAACTCTATAATTTGAGTTCTATACACATTTTTCTATGATTCTCACTTCTCAATACAAAAGGCTGGTAAGCCTTTATATAAAAACTTAGAAAGCTTGCCATTAAATAACAAAATTAATTATATTTAATTGCAATGGAATAATAATAAACATGATTTATTTATATTGACATTATGGTATTGAATAGGTTTCTAAATATTTTGTAACCACGAAAACATTTAAAAGGTTACTAAATAACATATTTAAATTTTTTAACGAACAACAATAATTAGAGAGAGAGAGAGAGAGAGAGTTAAATATTTGTTTTATTTTATTTTATTTTTGTTAAAAATACAAATATTATTGTTTTTCCTACAAAAGTGCATTGTCTCTTTTAAATGATTTTTGACTTTGGTGTGTCTTTCCTAAATTTAGTCAAATATTTTTGCAATGATGGATTCTCAAAATGATGGCTTTTCATCAGTCTACTACAATCAAGTTCCAATTTGATGAACTAGTTGCCATGTTTGAAAAAAGTAGGATCAGTAGAAACTCAACCCCCACAATAGTAGATGCTTCGTTGTCATATGGGATTAAGATTGTGCATTCATTGGGACTATTGACTCTTCAAAATGATAGGATTGTTAATACCCAAGTGCCATGTTCTTTGTGGGCCATGCTTGTTTGTGGATTTGAAGAGCTGAGATTGGTATATTCTATAATAATTTCTTACATATTCATATTTGGTTGCAAAATTCATGAATGGGACAAAAATCATGACAAACATGGGGATTAAAGATTCACTATATCCATATTTGACTGTCAATTGTCAATTTCATGAATGGGACAAAAATCCTCCTACTCCAAATATGGTACTATTCTAATACCGCATGGTTGGGTTTGATTTTTCAATTAATTTTGACAGAATATAAATAAGTGATATTGTACTAAGTTAAATATACACATAATGTATGAAAATAGATTTAACTTCTATCATAGACTGAATTGGTTTAGTTGAACTCAAAATGAGCTCACTTTAATGATTTGAACCGTTTATTTTTATTTTTTTAATATATAAATTATGCATGCAAAAAGTCATGTTGGTCAAATATTGTTAAATATTTGAACAAATCACATTTGTTTGTTTGATCAAATATCACTCATTTTTATAACACAAATATTATTGGATTGGATATTAATTGATAAGATTTAGACAAGTTAGATGAACTTATAGACATCCAACAAACAAGGAGTAGTTATTGAATAATGTCACTTGATGCTCTAAAATTTTTAAAGATTTGTTTGATTGTTTAAAAATAAATTGACACGCATAAAATATCATTAAATGTAGAGGTGGATATGAAATTCAATGGATATAGATTTAGATATATACATAGTGTTTGACTAAACTAGTGTTACTAATTTTAGGTATAAATTGTAATTTTTTTTAAATACCCACAATTTTTATTATAAGTTTTAATATTTTTTTTCTATTTCAGTTACAAGTTATAATATTTACTAAATACTTACAACTTTTATTACAAATTACAATCTATAAGTTACTAGTTTCAATATTTTTAAATATTTTCATAATCCTTATGTTATATATATATACCGTGTTTGTTTTTAATTAAAAAAAAAGGAGTGGATAAAAACATAGAAATGAAGAATTAAATAGGTAAATTCTATTTCTACCATTGTACAAATTCACTAATACCTATATTTCCCTTTTGCAAGGTAATTGGGTTGTAAGGAGACTGATTTAGTAGATTGGAGTAAAAAATTTGTGTAAAGCTTAGGCTTGGAATTTGTGAATAACTAATTTTTGAAACAGAGTATTTGGTCTCATAATTATATGTGCCAAACATAAGGAGAAAGATATATTGCAATAACTAATTTATCATTTTACCATGTCAGTGCAGTGGAACCATATCCATGTGGACCATGTAGAAAATATTAATGATGAAAACTCAATTTGACTTGTTTAGATCATTAATTTTTTAATATTAAATATTTTTACACAAAAATAGAAAAAGGGTGACATTGATTTTTTCTAAATATATAAATATGCAATAATTACATTTCCCCAAAAAGAGAAGATATGACAATATGTTCCTGCCATACATGGAATATGACAATGTGAAAATTAATAATTTATAAATTATAATTTATAATAAAAATTATAAATATTTAATAAATATGTTATATTACAATTAAAATAAAAAAAATTATTTATAATAAAAATTATTAATATTATAAAAAAATTATAATTTATTATTAAAATTAATAACAAAAAAATTAAAAATTAATAACAAAAAAACCTTAACCAAACACTCTAAAATAAATAAGCTCTAAAAAACAATTTCAGCAAAACGATGATGATGGCCCTGCAAATATAATAACCAGAGGAAATAAGTACAACTTTATTGGTCAAACTTAACACAACTTCAAAAAAAAAAAAAAAATTTAAAAAACACAACTTCAGAAAATAAAATTAAAACACACTAGTTAGCAAAAGTACCAATACACATGATTCATTTTAATTAGAATCTCAAAATCTAATTAAAATTGGGTATTATCTTGAACTGATCAAGTAGATAATTATTATAAAAAATTAGATCAATCAAACATGGTTAATCATATAATACGAATATATTTATTTGATAATTTATTCTCAAAATATTATATGTTAATTAATTTTTTTAAAACAAACATACTCTAATCAGATAAATATTAATTGTCGACTGATCTAATGTTTTACAAAAATTATCTACTCAATAAATTTAATATAATAAATAATCATACTAAATTTTAAAATTTTAAATAAAATAATTTTAAATTTACAATCCACCCTGCTGTGATTTATAGCATGGACCCCTGAAAAATAGTGTGGACCTCACGAGAACCGCGGGCTCACAATAAGAATGGTGCGACCTCCCTCTCCCCAACATTCTTCCAATGAACAGTAGCCAGTAGCCATCGGCCTCCTGGCAACATACAAATACCAGTTAGTTGATTCCCATTTCCTTTCGATTTTACTTCTCCTCTGCCGCCTTTAATCTTCCTTCCCTTTATTTATTTATTTTTTATTTAAAAAAAAAAACTTAAATAAAATAATTTATTTGCTTTACTTATTTTAAAAATCTTAATAAACCAACAATTTTAGTAATTTACTGTTCTTTAAATATTTCATCATACAGAAGAAGAATAAAACTACGCACTGATTCAAAAAAATTTGTTTATTTATTTTTTATTAAAAAACAAAGCAAAGCAAATTTTACTGTATTTTCAGAAACTACTAACAGAGGGAAATTAGGTCCGCCGAGATTTCCGGCGAACCACCATCCGTCTCCGATACTGGTACTTACCCTTTTTGATCTGATCATTTTTTGTTAGTTCATTTGTTGTTTTTGATGATCTGATAACGAGATTCAGAATCGAATGCATCCATTTTGCTGCGCATTAAGCGAGGGGAATCCGGGGACTCCCCATTCGCCGTTGGCGGAGTTGCTCAACATGCCGCCGCCGTCAGCGGCGTCGTTCCGATCGCATTCCGGTACCCATCGGGGGAGCAGCCGCAGCTTTCGGGGTGTTGGTAATGGCAACCGCAGTGATGGGGATAGCCACATCGCCGGAGAGCACGGCCGCCTGATTCAGGGATCGGTGGCGTCGTTGGAGCCGCTTTCGAGGCTGCCGTCGCTTCGGGATCACAGCGAAGTGAGGATCAACGACATAGTCGGGAATGGGATCTCCGGCGTTTTGCACAAGTGGGTCAACTACGGGAAGGGATGGCGACCGAGATGGTTCGTTCTTCAAGACGGCGTTTTATCGTATTACAAGGTCCACGGCCCTGATAAGATCATCATCAATGAAGAAACGGAGAAAGGATGTAAAATCATTGGCGAAGAGTCATTCCGCCGGATCGGCCGCCCAAACACAATCCATTCACAGCCACTCCGATGCCGCAAACCGTTTGGTGAAATCCATCTCAAGGTCTTCCAATCCTAATAACCGATCAAATCTCTCACTTTTGAATTTCAATTTTTTAAATTTCCTTTTTTGACAAGGAATTGTGTTGGTGTTGACTTGCAGGTTTCATCGGTTCGGGAGAGTCGATCGGATGATAAAAGGTTTTCAATCTTCACGGGGACGAAGAGGCTGCATTTGAGGGCGGAGACCAGAGAGGATCGGGTGGCGTGGATGGATGCGTTGCAGGCGGTGAAGGTGATGTTCCCGCTGATGTCGAACAGCGAGCTCATGGCTCAGATGGACAATGTAGCTGTCTCAACCGATAAGCTGAGGCAGAGGCTGTTGGAGGAGGGCGTTAGGGAGGCCGCCATCCAGGACAGTGAGCAGATTATGAAAAACGAGTTCTCTGCGTTGCATAATCATATTCTGCTTCTTAAGCAGAAGCAGCTGCTGCTCATTGACACAATGCGCCAATTGGAAGTATGTACAACTGATAATTCATAATCTTCTATGATTTTCTTCTTTTCAACATCTAAAACAGTTATTGGAATCTAACTTGATGGTTAACCCCTGCACTGCCCCCTCGAAGAAAAAGTAGGGGAATAAAAGGCCTTATCTGGAACGGATCAGATTGGAAAGTTATATATAGTTTGATGTTAGTGACCTGATGAATACCATTTTTGTCTTTCACTTGTGTAGAATTTACACAGTAGCTGCCTTAAGTAAGGAATACTTTTTGCTTAGTGGTTTTATTGAGAACTGAAAATCTCTTATGTATGATGTTATTTCCATGAGTTTTCTCTGCACCCTTAAAAATGAAATCATGATTGCTATGATGTCTTAAAAGAATAAGAATGCATTAGTATTCTGTCACCAATAGTTTGAATAATTTGGATTATGTGTGTTGTACCACCGAAAAAAATGGTTACTTGATTGCTTGTCTGTGTAACTTGTAGGAAAAGTGATTATGATGCGTCCGTATCTTCTAGTTATATGGTGAATTAATTCAAATGTTGCCATATAAAAGTAAAATTGTTGGCCAAAGAAGTTTGACTATACTTACTAAAAAGAGAGCTTGATGATTGTTTGGTTGAAAATCATCTAAACATGCGGCCATAAATGTCCATATGATTCATTGCTACAGATTGATGAACTGGTGATGGTTTATATTTTATTAGTATCATTCATGTAGAATCTATTAGAGGATTTGACTCTCTGATTATATTGTGTCATAAGCTTAAAAGCTGGTTGCATTCTACTATAAACTTTCAAATAACCTACTACCCTCGTTCTTTTTTGCATGCTCAATGCCCATACGAAAAAAAGGGATGTTATTTTGATTAATCAGTATTTTATTATAATTTACTGCTAAACTGTTGAATTGCAACCAAAAGATGAATAACATGATTTACTTCTAGAAAATCATGACGCGCAATATTTTGTCATTTTGTGCTACGATTTGTACTTGGTAATGACGGTCCTGTATGTTGAGTGTTGACACAACCATGTGGTGCCTAACATGGAAGTCGCCAATGCAAATTTCACATTTTTCTGTTCATGGATATCTTATGTTTTGGTGTCCTTTTCTTCTGGTAAGTTGGCAATGTTTGGGTTAAAGCGGCCCTACTTGGGCTAGATTCTCAGGTCATCAAAAAATTGGCAATGTTTGGGGTCAAAATTGTAACATGGGCATTGCTTATAGAGCAAGGATGAGGATGATTTGGCAAAGGAAAAAGGATTGTTCTCTTTTCTTCTTCTTCTTTTTTTTTTGGTTTGGGTTGGGGGGGGTGACAGTTTTATTCGATCGTCCCAAAGTGATCGATCTCTTCTCATTATATAACCATCGCGGGGCTGATTACATGGCTAATTACAGATTTACAGCAATCA
>JAOTRH010035444.1:0-20655 GCA_034768845.1 Heliamphora exappendiculata
ATTAATGACTATAATTAAATATCATTATTTTCGTATTCAATTCATAACCGTCGTAACTAACAATTCCGTAATGTAATTATTATTATTATTATTATTTTTTATTATTATTTTATTAATTGTATTTTTTTTTTCGAGATATTACATTCTCTTCACCTTTAGAAAGTTTGGTCATCCAAACTTGACCCAAGTTAGGTTGATAATGTCATAGCTTACGCGAGAGCTTCAGATATTTGTTTTCTTTCGTGTCGATCTCCTTTTCACATAGCTTCATCCCTTGAGTTGTTCCTCCATACTTTGACGTGTGGAAAGCCCTTCTCGCAGAGTCTCTTTTCTTGACAACCTATAATACGTATCGGTCGTGTCTTTGTAACTGGGGTTTTGCCTTATCTCCACAGGTAGTCGTGTCAAGACATGAGCTGGGTTAGTGACGTCCCTTTCCTGTCGGTTCTAGGTGATTCCGAGGTGATCTTCGATCCTGTAACGTGATCTCTTCCCGTATCGATCCAGCAACCTGTGGCTTGATTCTTTTGTCCGTGGTTCCCTTTTGACGTTTTTCGTTACATGACGGTGGTATCCCCAACGATCTTTTTTTTAAGAGTCTTTCGGCTCGGTCAACAAACAATTATTACTAAAATTCTAGCTGTACTTCCTATTTATCTTGCGAGACAAATTTTTGTTTATTCGTAGGTTGGCATATCAATATTTTATTTAAGGATTCTGATATCCTTACTTTCTTAGTATAGAAGATTTCAAATTGAATCAACAGTATGTAAGTGGGTAAGCAATATATAGAAAGATTACCTGCGATTAGTTCTTCATGTATTCATATTGGTGATTCTACATCAAAGGAAATTAATAATTAATACTTAAAAGTTGAATATCATGGTTTTTTGTTAGATAACATTTCAAAATCTTCAGAGGGAGCTTTCATAGCATCGCAGTTATGAACTGCTCTAATTGTACACTTTTACGATGGCATCTAATTGCTTTTTTTTTCACGACATCTAGGTAAAGCAGCTCTTCATTTCCCATTTCTTATTGTTTGTGTCATACTATAATATCTCAGGCGCGAAAAACAACTATCCTAAACAAGGATCTAAACTTCTAGAACCCCTAACTTTCCATGCTTATTGTCATGGGGTATCTTTTGAGAATTTTCTCTGTTTCATTTTCCTAATATTGCACAGACGCATACAGCAAAAGAATCATTACTCCACTCGATAAATTTTTCTAGATTTCCCATTTGAAGAAACGATTATCAGACGTTCATCTAATTGGAATTTTCAAGGATAATCGTTCAGTGCCTATGCATAGTAGATACATACGTGTGTGCAACCATTGTGTACTTAGTCCTATAGCTCTGGGTTTTAAAAATCTAGTTCTAATACCACTTCTATCACGACCCATTTTTAAACATAGCGTCCGTGACCGACTAGTGAGTCAAAACTCATCAAAGGTCTCTATTTTTCTTTATCGTTCAATTTATTTTGCAATTTGCCAACTCTTTTTTTTTTAAGATTTCTCAAAAATGAAAAGAGAAAACGAGTCGATTAAACTTTCCCAAAATCTCATTTGAAAAGAAAATTCCATAGCTTACTAAAAGTGAAATCAGCATCTAATATTATTTAAATACATTGTCATGTGCTAATTACAGAACCGTGTGCTAAACACAGAAATCCAAATCACATGAATTTAAACAAAAAACATGAACAAAGTAAATCTTTCTTTTTTAGGTACCACTTCCTTTGTTTTTTCACGAGTCACTTGAAAATTGTTAACATCCATTAGCCACGCTAGTATGAATTCAAAGATATCAAGATTTCTAATTTTTCACGAATTATCCAAGTTTAACTTTATATAGTTAGAATCTTTTTACTTTTTACCACACATCATACCGAATCTCATCCTTATTCCATCCAACCCTCGGTATTTTTTCTGCCCCGAGTCGGAACCTTCTAATATTATTTTTCTGTTCCCCCGAGTAAGAATCTTTGGTGTTATTTTTCTGTCTCCCCAGAGCAGGGACCTTTTGTGTTATTTTTTTGTCCCTCCAAAGTAAGGACATTTGATATTCTTTTCCTATACCCCATAGTAAAGACCTTTCGGTATTATTTTCATATCCCTTCGAGTAGGGATCTTTCGGTATCTTTATTGTCCCCCGTTGGGACCTTTCAGATTTTTATCAATACACTTATTGTATACCGAGGCATACTAGCCCGATAAAAATATGACAGACATTCATGGTTTAGTTTATCATTGCAAAATCTCAATATTCAAAAACTCACCTATTAAATCAAAACACGGCCCATTAATTCTTTCCCAAAAATTTTTGATCAAGAAACAACACACAAAATTACTAATATTAGAAATTACTAATATTAGAACATTCTCATAGTCTTGTCAATTTTTTTAAAAAAAAAATCTTTAGTAAAAATGGTAACTTTAAAAGTTTAGGTTCAAAAACTACATTATTCATTTTTATGACTACTAACCCATAAAAGTTTTTATATAAACTTATAATTTCATTTAAAAAGAATCCTTTTAAATTATGTTTATTTTGAAAACTTAGCTTACATTAAAAAGAATGTTTTGAGTGAAAAATATAACTCAAGTTAAATTAAAAAGTTCACTTTAATAATTTGATACCAGAAAATCTTTTAAGTTATTTTATTCAAAAATACCTTATTTTTGTTAGAAAAATGTTTTAACTTAACTTAAAAAGATAAATAGAATTTTTTAATTCTATTATAGTCTAAAGAATAAATTCTTTCTTACGTTAAAACACTTATAATAAAAAAAATATTAACTTTAAGAATTTATTCATAAATGCTTATTTTAATTAAAAGTTTGGTTTAATTTAACTAAAATCATAAAATTTTAAATAACATTTTGAATATCCTAATTTTTATAAAAATCTTGAGATTTTGTTAAAAATTTATTTTTTTCATAAAATTCTTGTTAATCACTTTTTATGTATAAATAAGCAGACATATAAATATATCTATTTGATATTCATCTGTTTAATATGTAAAGAGATAAATTTATCTATTTGTATATCACTACAGATAATATAAACAGATAAATTTATCTGTTTGTTATGCAAAATAAATAAATTTATCTATTTATAAGGTATTTTTGAGAAAAATTACACAATTAAACCTTATGCATTAAAATTTTTTTTGATAACTCTTACGCGTTAAAACATATTTTTTTAGACTTTTAGCTAAAATTTTCTTAAAAAATTTACAATGAGAAGCTTTCATATATAAGTATTTAATTTACTCAAAACTTATAATATCAAATGTGAGAAAAATATGATGAGAATCATATATGTCATAGTACGTGAAATTTTTCATACTCTGCTTTAAGATATATATTTTTTTCATATTCTTAAAATATTACAAAAATAAATTTTAAAATGTTTTTTATTTTTACAGATAATCACAAAAATATAAATATAATTTATTTATTTTCAACATATCAACGCTCCTATGAGAAAATTATTATACATGTAAAATTTCCATGCTCTGCATCTACGCATGACGAAAGAAAAAATGAAAAACAAATGATATATGCATTTATTTTTGGCTTTTAAAACTTAATGAAAATTTTATAGACATTAACAACTCTTTCATTGCGTTAATTCTTTTATAAACGCTACGAAATTCTTATTCTGCAGCTATGTATAATGTTTTTTTTTCATATTTTATATAAAGATAAAGACAAAGTATTAGATTGTCTTTAGGAATATAAATGAAAAAAATATCAAAAAAGTCCTCGTGTATTATTTCTTTTTCATGTGTTAGTCCTAGATAACTCAAGAGGGGATGAATTATATTTTAAAATAATAATAACCATTTTAAAAATATTTTGTAAAACTTTTTAATTTCACAAATCAAATATTGCAATAAAAATAAAGCAATGAAATTAAATAGGTATGAGAGAGAAATTTGAACCAGCCACTGAAATTTATAGTAATTCAGCTTCTTTCAAACCTACATACACTTCTCAAAACTCTCTTTTAGAATTTGTACTATAAACGAATGTTTTACAGGCACATTTCAAAAATTTTACTGTTAGGATTATATACTAAAAACTATAGTTTTGATTTTAGTATTTAATTTTATTTTTTAATAAAATTAGTTTTTTCATTTTATAAGAATCTTAAAAAGTAATGTATGCATTTTATTATTTATTTAATGTTATACACGGGTGTCTTTTATTTTACATAGTATTTAATATGATGTGTAGAATTCGGCTTATACATAGAAGACCAGATTATCAATTTTTGTATAATATAAGTTTTTGGTTCACAGTTTATATGAAATTAGACACACCATTGGCACGGTTGTGGCACAATATTTTAGTAAATCTGTCTTGATTACGAAAAAAGATAATTGTTTCGATAATTATTCCAGCTCATTGTGCTTAGTACACTTTATGTCATGCCACAAAATCTAAGGTCACGTTAAAATCCACAAAACGCCAGTTTTTAAAGAAAATAGATTTTGATGCATTCAAAATCACCTGTTGAAAACAAAAGAAATACCCAATATGTAGCTCTCATAAGCAGAAAAATATCTAGTTTCGACATGCATAAATATGTCGCCCTAAGTCATACAAAACATGCCTTCAAAAACAGCCATACAAAAATAAAAACTAATAAAAGTCTTCCGCCACCGTGGGCACCACTAGATCAACTCCTCTTGATCATCAACCTCATAACCTGAAAAAGGTTTAAGAAGTCCCACATCATGAGTCGAAACCCAATAGAAATAGACTATAAAGCCGTAAAACAATATATGCAATCATATGTTAGGAGGTAACTCAACCACAACAAAACCAAGCATTAAAATTAAAGCTAGTATGTTATAGTTAAGTGAACAGTAACCAAAAATTTGTTCCATCTCAGATCAAACAACCGAGGAAAAAGAAGAATGAATCCTATGTACCGACTCTGTCAATGGGACAGAGATAACAACCATAGATTCATGTCCATTACCTAATCCCTAATCATTTTAGGACCGGTTAGGTAACGATAAATTTTATGCGGAGCCACCATGACCTAACTGCTTAATTTACGGGCCCAAAACTCGATGGTACAAAGCACCCAACTGCTTAATTTACGGGGACTAACTCGAAGGTACAAAGTACCTACTCTGCAAACGTTTATGGACTTCCACCGAGGGCAACTAATGCCAAATACCCGCTATCCCGATATATCTAGAGAATCATCTAAAAATCGACCCGTAGGTCGACTACAAAAATTATTTTCACAAATATACATTTAACATGTATATAGATCTATCTATCAACATAGAGATCAACCAAAAATATTTCCAACAAAACAATTCAAAACTGAGACTCAACCCCAATGGTTAGCTCCAAACCTCCAAAACACCAAGTGTTGAGATTTTTATCAAAAATCACCGTTTTCAAAATTACCTCTTTGAAAACCATAATCACAAGCCAAATATCATATAATAAACCAAGAAAAGTGAAAAAAATACTTTTTATCCGAGAAACAAGTTTAAACATAAAACATGATATTTGAAACATTTTCAACTGGTGAAAATGAATATAATTGCATAAAATACCTTTTAACAACAGTAGGGTCTACAATCCTACCTCAAAGAGTCAAAACTCGAAGTCTCAAAATTCGAATCTCGTCAAAATGAGAATCTAACCAGATAAACGCGAAACTAGCAGCGTGAATAACAAGGATCCACAAGCTGATCGTCGAAAACTAGGCTCGGGCAAGGTGAAAATATACAAAGAAGGTAGAGAGATTGGAAGAAATAAGCTTTTTCCAAACAAAATAGCCCATGGAATACTTATAAGCTCAGCAAAACAGCTGCCCAGTCGACTGAACCAGTCGACTGAAGGAGTTTCAGATTTCCAAAAGTCTCGTACCGCCACTGTCCAGTCTACTAGAGGGCCCAGTCCAGTCGACTGAACCCAAAAACAGACGCCCTAGTCAACTAGGGAAAGCAATCTAGTCGACTGGACTGCTGGGCACTAGCTTACTATTTTGGTTCTTGATTTTACAGGTTAAAAACTAACCAAACAAGCCTAACGAAACCTGAAAAAGCATAAAATATATCTACACATACTGTATATGTGTTCTACAACTCCAAAGTATAAACCATTCATAGATGACATTCATGTGATGAAAGAAATATGTCAAACATGGATATATATAAAAAATAAAACGGTACAGGGTCTCACAACTCTCCCCTCTTCAAGGAATTTTGCCCCCAAAATTTACTACAAGGTCACGTGGTAAACAGTTCCGGATATCTAGCACGAACCCCAGACTTAAGCTCTCATGTCGCTTCTTCAATCCTGTGATAAAACCAAAGGACTTTGACATAAGCAATCATTCTCCCTCTCAATACTTGCTCCTTCGTGTCTAGAATCTTCACAAGACGCTCCTCATACGTGACATCCTCATCAACCCGCAACTCGGCCCAATCCAGAACATGCGAAGGATCCGGCTCATACTTTCAAAGCATAGAAACGTGAAACACGTTGTGCACAGACGCTAACTGAGGTGGCAAGGCTAGACAGTAAGGTACCACCCCAATCCTTTCTAGGATCTCGAATGGTCCAATAAAACGTGGTGATAGCTTCCCGCTATGATCAAATCTCATCAAACCTCTACGTGGCGAGACCTTTAGAAACACGTGATCCCCCACTGCAAACTCCAACGGTCTCCTCCTCTTAACTCTTCTGGCAGCTCTGAGCTCTCACCAGACGCTGACGAATCATGGCAATCTTCTATGTCGTCTCTCGTACCAAGTCGGGTTCCAAAACAGTGGTCTCGCCCAAATCTGTCCAACATACAGGTGATCTACACGGTACACCATACAAAGCTTCATACGGTGCCATTCCAATACTGGACAGATAACTGTTATTGTATGCAAACTCTGCCAATGATAGATAATCCTCCAAGGAACCTCAAAAATCAAGCACACAGGCTCTCAACATGTCCTCTAAAATCTATATGGTCCTCTCAGACTGACTTTCCGTCTGCGGGTGAAACACTGTGTTGAAAGTCAAGGTCGTTCCAAAGGCCACCTGAAGACTCTGCCAAAAGCGTGATGTAAAGTGCGGGTCTCGATTAGAAACTATGGTCACAGGTACACCGTGTAATCGAACTATCTCCCGGATGTACAATCGACTTAGTCTGTCCATTGAATCTCTCACATGAATAGGGAAAAAGTGTGCAGACTCCGTCAACCTATCAACCACAACCCAAATAGCATCATGTCCCTTCGGCGATCGAGGAAGTCCAAATATAAAATCCATCGTGACATTCTCCCACTTCCACTCAAATATAGGCAATGGCTGTAACAATCCTGCCGGCCTCTGATGTTCCACCTTTACTTGCTGACAAGTAAGGCATTAAGAAACAAACTGAATCACATCCATTTTCATACCTATTCACCAGAATTGACGGCGTAATTCGTGGTACATCTTTGTGCCTCTTGGATGCACTGCAAGACGTGAATGATGAAAGTCATGTAGCTCCTCAGTACGGCACGACTCTGGCACAAACAATCTCCCTGTCAACCTCAAACTCTGATTTAGGCCTATAACCCATCCTATAGTGTTCTTCCCACTGGCAATGCAGTTTAGTATCATCTGAGCCTTCTGATCGGTTCGCTGAGCCTCTAACACACGTGCAACCAATGCGGGCTGTGAAGCTATTGAATATAATGTCGCACATCTCCTTGTCTCCTTGAGACACAGATCAAACTCCCCAACATCTCTAAGCATATCCCATTCTCGCATAGCCACAGAAGCTACCGAACCATGGGATCTCCTATTGAGTGCGTTGGCTACAACATTTGCCTTTTTTAGATGGTACTATAAATCAGAGTCATAGTCTTCCAAAAACTCCATCCATCATCGTTGGCGAAGATTCAAATCTTTCTGTGAAAATAAGTATTTTAAGCTCTTGTGATCAGAGAAAACCTCGAAGTGCTCACCATATAGATAATGCTGCCATGTCTTCAAAGCGAAGACTACGGCTACCAACTCTAGATCGTGTGTAGGGTAGTTCTTCTCGTGTGTCTTCAACTATTGAGAACCATAAGCCACAACCTTACCTCCCTGCATCAATACACAGCCTAAACCATCGTGTGACGCATCGCAGTACACTGTATACCCCAAACCTCTCTCTTGAATGATTAGCACTAGCGCAGTAGTCAATCTAATCTTCAACTCCTGAAATGCTGACTCATAGGACTCACTCCACACAAGCGTGACTCCCTTCCACATAAGACGCGTCATCGGCACTACAAGCCTAGAAAAGTCCTTCACAAACCGCCAATAGTAACTTGCCAATCCCATAAAATTGTGGATCTCAAAGACGTTCTTCAGTCGCTGCCAATCCATCACGGCATCAGTCTTTGACGAGTCCACTGACACCCCATCCTTCGACACCACGTGTCTAAGGAATCTCACCTCTGACATCCAAAACTCGCACTTCTCGAACTTCGTATACAAGCGATGCTCTCTCAGAAGCTGGAGGACAACATGTAGATGCTCCTCGTGCATCTCCCTCGTAAGTGAATAGATCAGAATGTCATCCATGAACACAACCACAAAATTATTCAGGTAAGGGTGGAAGATACGGTTCATCAAACCCATAAATGTCGCAGGGGCATTCGTCAAATCGAACGGCATGACCAGAAACTCGTAGTGACCATAACGAGTCTTAAAGGCGGTTTTCGCTATGTCCTCATCCCTAATCCTCAACTGACGGTACCCAGATCTCAAGTCAATCTTCGAGAAGTAGCGCGATCCCTTCAACTAATCAAATAAGTCGTCAATCCTCGGCATAGGATACTTGTTCTTCACCGTTACCTGATTCATCTTCCTGTAATCTATACACAGTCTCAAGGACCCATCCTTCTTCTTCGCGAAAGAGCTGGAGCTCCCCACGGTGACGTACTCAGCCGTACAAATCCCTTGTCAAGCAACTCCTGTAACTGCACCTTGAGTTCTCTCAACTCAGTTGGTGCAAAGCGGTACGATGGCATAGAGATGGGAGTAGCTCCTGGAACAAGATCAATGGAGAACTCCACATCCTGGCTCGGTGGCAACTTGAACAGATCATCAGGAAAGTGAAAAATCACATCTTTGAAAACCATAACCACAACCATAACCACAAGCTTAATATCATGTGATAAACTAAGAAAAGTGAAAAATAAGATTTAAACATAAAACATGATATTTGAATCATTTTCAACCATTGAAAATGCATATAATTGCATAAAACACCATTTAACAACAGTAGGGTCTAGAATCCTACCTCAAAGAGTCGAAACTCGAAGCCCCAAAATTTAAACTTCGTCAAAACGAGAATCTAACCGGATAAATGTGAAGCTAGCTGCTTGAATAACAAGGATTCACAAGCTGATCGTTGAAAACTAGGCTCGGGCAAGGTGAAAATATAGAGAGAAGGCAGAGAGAATGGTAGAAATAAGCTTTTTCCAAACAAAACAACCCCTGGAATACTTATAAGCTCGGCAAAACAGCTGCCCAGTCGACTGAAGGAGTTCCAAATTTCCAAAACTCTCACACCGCTACTGTCTAGTCGACTGGACTGCTGGGCAGTCGACTACTGTATATGTGTATTGAACAGTCGACTACTGTCCAGTTGACTACTACTGAATTGCTAGACTGCTGGACTGCTTGGTAGTCGACTACTGGAGGGCTCAGTCAACTCGACTGAACCCAAAAATAGATGCCCTAGTCGACTGGGGAAAGCAGTCCAATCGACTGGACTGCTGGGCACCAGCCTACTATTTTAGTTCTCGATTTTACAGGTCAAAAACTAACCAAACAAGCCTGAACGAATCCCAAAAAGGCATAAAATATATCTACACATATTGTATATGTGTTCTATAACTCCAAAGCATAAACCATTCATAGATGATATTCATGTGATAAAAGAAGTACGTCAAACATGGATATATATCAAAAATAAAATGGTACAGGGTCTCACAATTTATGTGTATGAACAGCATCAAGTTGGGGTTATTAATTTTATACTGACTTTATAAATTAATTCACACCCCACGAGATCTTATGTCATGCCCCAAACTCCGAGTCACGTAAAATACCCACAAACAACCAAACATAACACCCAACCCGAGAACACACTCTCAATATAAACATACATGCATTGTATATATAATCACTAAAAGGCTTACATAACACAGTTTTAACACCAAAAAAACATGTAAACATACATGTTCAAAACGAGCAAAAAGGAATACTACAACTCTTTCATCCCTCTGGCACCTCCGATCAACCTACCTGATCGGCACCTGAAAAATATTTTAAATCCCACACCGTGAGCCAAAGCACAGCAGAAACTAGACAAGCATGCAATATAAGCTAAACATGCTAGAAAAACGACATGTGATTTTGGACTCTCTTTCAAGGCATAAAACAGTTTGAAAATAGTTTTATATCACGACTTTTTAGAGCTAGTAAAATAGTTTGATAATATGACTCGCACGAGTCCCAAGAAAAATAGGTATATGTATGTAGCACATGAATACATATCTAAATCGACTCACAAGCCCCGACAATGGTTCTATAACAACTGGAAATAACTCAAGCAATCCATACACTACGCCCAATGCACTTATGAGCAATGCACGCAACACATGCCTCTTCAGGATCATGTTTCCGTCCTTTAGATTCACGCACATACATCTTTAGGATTGTGTTTCCATCCTTCAGACACTCACACACACATGCATTGTCAGGACCACGTTTCTGTCCTTTCGATTTATGCACACACACTCATGTATTGTTAACCAGGGTTAACATATATCGGACCATGTTTTCGTCCTTCGTTAGCCAGGGCTAACATTCATCGGACCCCGTTTTCGTCCATCGTCAGTCAGAGCTAACACCAAAACAACATCATATAAGACCTCATTTTCGTCTTATGTTTTTAAAATCGCATAAGACCACATTTTTTTCTTATGTTTTCAAAACCGCATAAGATCACATTTCGATCTTATGTTTTCAAAACATATAAGACCACATTTCCGTCTTATAACATGCATAAATAAAACAAGGATTATAAATGCACAAAATCACGTATAACATTCACATCATGATGCCACCCATCACATAACCCAACATCCACTCACATAGACCACCAACAACCCATAAAGCCACGAATAACTCGAAGGCCAACTCCAAACCCTTAAAACCACGATTTTCACAAAAATGCAACCTTTTACCCAAAAGAACCACGGGCCCAAACACACCCCGCGCCCAACGAAGCACAAACACCATGCACCTAACCGTGCATCACACCCTCATCTCACCATGCACGTTAACCCCAAGGATGGCATCAAAACCAACACCCGAAGCCACGACACGACTCTCGAAGCCACCACACAACCAACCGAACCTCGAAAAGAATCCAACAGTATTTTAGTCAATTAATCCTATAACTAATCAATTGAATACCGTTGGGAACCAATAGAAAACCAAGAACCCAACCAAAACCACCAAAACAAACACCAAACGCCCACACAGGACCCCGGTCAACTGATCATCCAAGCCCAGTCGACTGAAAACACACTAGAAAAGCCAAAAATCCAAAACAGAAGCATGCCAGTTGACTGACCTCCTAGGTCCAGTCGACTGATCGTCAAGATCCAGTCGACTGATCGTCAAGATCCAGTCGACTGACCTTGCCCAACGACTATTTTTGAGATACAGTTTCAACCCTCCAAACCTTGAATCAATGCCTCGAAACTCCTATCAAACATCCTCAGACTTCCACATGCCCAGGCCTAACGCTAAAACCTCCAAAGAAACTCTCAAAACACGATTTCATCCAACCAAAATCGACGAAAATAGATTTTAAACCAAAACCCGACTTTTGAAACAAAATCAGATCTCATGCAATCTAATCGATAAAAACACGCACGATTACGCGTAGCACCCTTATAAGACATGAGAGTCTAGGATCCTACCTCAGTGAGTTAAAAACTCGATGTCTCGATCCATGTGCAAAATCGAGTTTCGTCGAAATAAAATTTCGTCCGGATGAATGTGTAGACCATGATGCCAATAACAAGGATCGGCTATTGGATAGTTGAAAACCGATCCCCGGGCCCCTGAGAAATTAGAGAGAAGGTAGAGAGAAAAAAGAAAAAACTTAGTGGAAAAATTTTGAAAATATCTTTTAAAAATATCTAATTTTAAATATTTATAAGCCTCCAAAATATCTTTTTTTTAATTTTTAAAATTCGCACTGTAACGCCCAACGGCCCCGTGAACCAACCCCGTATGCATATCTAACCCCGATCATGCATCAAAACGTATATAAACATGCAAAACCGAATGCAAGAAACACGCATCGAAAAACGCCGAAAAAGAAAACGGGTCAGGGTTTCACAGCTTATACTCATAATCCCAAAATAATTATTATTTATGTATATTTAATATTCATTATTTTGATTCATTAGATGGTGTAATTTTGTATGGATTTATAATTCTGGTGAGTTAGATAGCGATATTAAGTATATAGTGGATATTAATTATTAATAGAATTCACGTTTCGAAAAATCAGTATTGGTGATACCCCCTTAAGGAATGTTATAAGTTTTGACCTAGCCAAACCCTACACGTGAATTTTATAATCCGATAGTCAAATAAGTTAAGTGAAATAGGGTAAGAAATTTTCAAAAAAGTCGATTAAATATAATTGTCAGTAATTTAATTTAATTTAATTGACTGGTATCTATAATCTTAACGTAGAAAGAATAAATAAGCATTTAATAATAGAAGCTCGAATACTGCTATTTTAATAATAAGGCTCGGAGTGTAATTATATTTCTTTAGTGGAATGAATTATAATTTATATTTTTATGAAGTTACTTCCGGGTTGAGATAGGATTTCATAATTATATTAGAAGCCCATGTCTTATTTATTCCATAGGTCCCTACTGTAGCCTATTTAAATGTGGTTACGCAATAATTTATATTATTCAGTCAATGATTAAGTAGTTAGGATCTTCACATTCTTTAAAAATCCTAAGCCTAATCAAGACGAGTTTTGAATGACACGATAGATCAAAACACACACTTTATTCGTATTTAGGATTTAAAAATACAGCAGAAGGCTTGTGTCGGACACTTAACTAGAAATCAAAAATTATGGCAGATCGTTGACTAGATATTGTTACAACAACCGAAATCATCCAACCAAATTTCGAAAAGTATAATTCTAAAACTAACTTTGGGAGTATTACTAAATTTTATTTTGATTGTTCGATATCAAAAGTTTTAATCTGGAGTCAATTTCGGCGCTTGCCCGTCTAGTTATTTTTTATTAAAATCATAGACATAATTTTAGAATCTTAACAGTTTGCACCACCATTTACAGCTTGAAGAAATTTCTATAAACACTCCCTGTTTTTTCTAAATTCTCTTCAACTCTTTTTTAAGAAGTTCATCTTACTCTTTTAAAGGATTACAAGGGTGACACACCATTTATAATAAATGAATTGAATAAGATATTCACTAACAATCACTCTTTACAATGATTTAATAATAAATGAGTAAGGGAGTGAGAGAATTTGGGCTGGAAGAGTAATTAAGCCTTTAATGTTCTAAGAGAAGAATGTTGGCTTTCAATGAATTCAATAGAACAATAATCCAGAAGTTTGAAACCCTAAAATTTACTTCTTTTATAGTCCACTGAAGTAAATGATCGTTGGTGGTTAGTGGAGGCAATTCACGCTTTGAAAATGTTACTGTTTGAACTATGCGCCATTTTTTAAATCCCGTTTGAACCAGGGGCCATTTTTGAAATCCACCACAGGTGTCAACACAAAGCTCTTTGGTGTCGACACAAGTTGGTCTTGACCTTAGTTCTCAGACAAAAGTGTCGACTCGTTCTTCCTGAGGTGTCGACCAAACTTTTGGATTTTCTTCACCCATACTTAGGTGTCGACTCATGGTACATTTGATGTCGACCCTTTCATTACTTTAGTTTTTCAACTGAAACCTTAGTGTCGACTCATATCTTTCTTGATGTCGACTCAGTTGAAAAACTTTAGCTACTAAAAATTTGGTGTTGACACAGCTCGTCTTTGGTGTCGACTCAGCCAAGCAACTTTGGCTACTGTCGACCCAGCTAGTTAAGCTTTGGCTATTGAAAAATTGGTGTCGACACTGATCACTTTGGTATCGACCCTTGTTTTCTTTGGTGTCGATTCAAACTCCTTGTTTTCGACTTTGTGTCGACTCATCTGCTCGTTGGTGTCGACGCATATGCGTAACTGTCCAAGGGATGACTTGATGTCTTGGTGTTGACACATTTCGAGTTTCTCAGATGATGTCTAGGTGTTGACTTATATCTTCTTTAGTGTCGACACTAGAACCTGGAATTCGAAGGATTACTTGATGTCGACTCATGTGAGCATTGGTGTCGACACAAGTTGATTTTCATTAAGGTGCTAGAGTGTCGACTCAAGTGTATGTTGGTGTCGACTCAACGTGCTCTTCCGATCTTGACTTGGTGTTAACCCAGGTTGTAACTGGTGTCGACTCAACTTGAATCCCAGTCCAATACTAGAGGTGTCGACACAATCGGTCATTAGTGTCGATACATCCTGTTTTACTGAAACGTTTCAAGCAAAGCTGTTAAATGTATCGACCCTAAACCATAATGGTGTCAACACACTTGAGTTTGTCAAAGCGTGCTTTGCTTGTAGGTGTCGACCCAAAAATCAATTGATCTCGACACAAAACGCTCTATACAAGAACACTAAGTGTCAACCTATTTAGCACAATATGTCAGCACAAATGGTATAAAGTGTCGACATATATACGTGTAGTGTCTACACAATTTTTTTAAAAAATATTTAAATATAATATCTTTTTAAATATTTAATTAAAAATTGTGATTTAATAAAATCATCAAAATCAATTAAAATGCCACTTGGACTAACATCATGCTTTGTATTAAAAGAAATACAAAACTACTTTCCTTAAAAAAAATACAAATTATTGTATTTTCTTCATGAATGGACATGTGAAAAAATATCAAAAAAAAAATTAATGAGTTTTTTCGGTGCTTTAAATCAATGTATAATTGTTTTTATTATATTGAAATTTTAGATATGAGAAAATTCTCATTATGCATTTAGATATAATTTTTTTTATATTTTGTATAAAAACGAATACAAAGAATTACGTTTTTTTTAGGAATGTAGATTCCGTCCATCTAGCATTAATCTTTGATAATGCTCTCAATCAAAAAGTAAATTATCTTTTCTAAAAGCAAAAAAGTCATAAAGATCACGACAAATAAAATTTTAAAATTAAAAATAGGAGTATATTTAGATATTCAACAAAGAGTAATAATACAATCTAATTTTTTATTTTAGTATTTTTTTAAAAATATTGATAATAATTTATTTGCATATTTTATTTTTTTGCTTATTTTTATTTTTAGTAAATTTATTTATTAAAGGTCAAATTATTAAATTTTTCTCATTTTGTTTATCGAGGTGAGCTCAAAAAGTTACTAAAAAAAAGAATTGATCAAAATATAAAAAGGCTTAGAAAAGACAAAAATAAGTTTAAAAATCAGATTTTATGTTACTTATTTTGTATTTAGTAAATTATTATTTTTTTTTTTTAAAAAAAATTACTTTTTAAATTTTTCTCATCGAAATAATTCGGAGAAGTAAAGACCTTTAACCAAAAGATAAAAAAATTCAAAAGAAAACACATATTATCCCAAACAGTGCCTAAAAAAACTCTTAACATTTAATACATCCGAAACAGGCCTAATAATTTTCCAAATGAGAGGCCGACTTTTCAATATATATGATTTCTTCTTGAAAATGGTTTGAGACCACCTCATAATTATAGCGCGTAGTTTTCACGATCATCGCATAATTTTTATCAACGTTGGGATCGGGTATTAATAAAGAAGAAAAAAACAATTTTTATGTGTGGGCTTCAATTTACTTCAATTCTTTGTTTTTATATCCCATTTTACTCTGCTTAAATTTTGCTTTTTTATTTTTTTAAAAAATGAGTAATATTTCTGAAGAATAGTTTATTGAATTATTTAATCTCGTTTATTTTATTTTCATTATATTTTTATCTTTTATTTTTTAAAAGTTTTTTTGTTGAGATAAATAAAAAAAATAAAATATTTAATCAAAATTTTGAAAGTTCAAAATGATTAAAAAAATGAAATAAGTTAATAAAACCAATTATTTTAATTAAATCAAATAAATCAATAAATCATATTTTACTTTTTATATTCAATGCAGTTTTTTTCTAAATATTAAATTTTATTTTCTGAATCCTTTTATTAGATTAATCAAAAAAGTAAACATTAATGAAAAATACAAAATCAGAAGAAACAAAAAAAACTAATTTTAAAAATTTTATTTTAAAAGAGGCCTCAAAGAGAGAAAAAAGAAAGCCCAAATAGCACAATTTACTAAACCATTGAAAAAAGCTGCAGATCGTTTGGGTTGGCTTTTTCAAGATTTTTTTTTTATAATGATTGTTTTCTCTTTTTTCCTTTTTTTTCAAAATATTTTGATATATATTTATTTACATCATAATTAATATTATTTTTTTATTTAATAGCTTAATATATTTTATAAAGACTTAATAGAAAATAATTATATATTTTAAATGCCCACATGAACTTTTCTTAGTAATGACATGTGGCACTTGCGGTTAAAAAAAGTTACATACTTAAGTAATAGGAGATATGATGAAGTAGTGAGAAGTTAATGGCGATTGTAAGAAGTTATTTATAAAATTTTCTATAAATATTAGTATTGTAAATATTATAAACATATCCACACAACTTGGCAAATCGCCTCTATTTTTCTTTTATCTCTTATTTAATTTTTTTGTAATTTTCTTTTCAACTTCATAGGAGTAGATTGTAGCCTATGTAATCGATTCTTCATCGAATTTGACTTTTTTTTCTAACGAAGTCCTGAAATAAGGCATTGAACCCACACGTAATCGCTTAATATTCGAAGAGAATTTCCTTTCAAAGGAGATCATTTTTGTTTTTCTAGTTAACAAAATTTGGTACGCCCAGTGGGATATTATACTAAATCAGAAAAAATGAATATGAGAACAGCAGTAATGAAATGTATGAATGGCTATGAATATGGAGCAATATATGCATCCGTAGTTCCTACAATAGATTACCAACAACATATATGTTATTATCCTCGTTATGAGACGCATCCTTCTTCATAGCAGTATATTATGATCTTTATTACGATGTATACTATCTTTCATCACTAGAATATTATAATTTTCTTTACGATGCGAATTCTCCCCATTATAAGTTGATCCTTATAGGATTGAACAATTTATACCACATATTGAATCTTGTAGGAGTGAACAATCTAAATTACATGTTGATTTTTGTGGGATTGAAAAATCTTTAACACATGTTCAATAATTTTTAAAAAAATTTCATGTAGTTGGCCGACAAATAATGGTCAATAGCGAAATTGAACAACTTGTCACAAAAAATTGGACAATTTTTAAAAATTTTCTCCGTAATTGATCAACAAATAATGGCTAATAAAGAATAAAAAATTAAAATTATTCAAAATTCGTATATTTTCAACCTTTAAAAGGCTGCCGACAACTTCATAAGTCAATAATGGCTAAATTAGATTTTATTTTGTCAAAATACAACGCCAAAGAATGGTGCCAAAAAAAAATTAATTAATTAAATTCAAAAGAAGAATTTTTTGCTTTTTCAAATCGACGAAAGTAAAAAAAAAATAAAAACAATCTTTGTCAATATTTTAAATGAAAAAAATTCTTATTAAAGTTGGAACTATTCCAACTTGTTCTCAAATAGAATTATAAAAGAAAAAAAAATAATGCATTTCGAAACGCTTTCGAAAGGGAACGTTTTAAGTTGGGAGTTTGTTCTTGAATTCTCACTCTTTCATCTCTTTTGAATTTACAGAGAGTAGGGCCTATCTTGGCTCTCTTAACTTGACAATTGGATTAAACCGTTGGGGACAATCTTGCAATTTACTGTCACTCGAAAGGGTAAAAAACTGAACATGCGCTGAGATTTTCAGAGCTCTCGACAGGTTTTAGCCGCCTGAAACAGAGCTCAAGCCTTTTGAAAGGAAATGAAGTCTGGAAAGTTAAAAAAAAAAAAAAAAAACTGTTTTGGCTGCCTTTGAGGAAAACTTTAAAAAAAAAAAAAACTATTTTAGCTGCTTTCGAAAAGCTGCCTTCGAGGAAAGTTTAAAAAAAAAAAAAGAAACTATTTTGGCCGCCTTCAAAAAGCTGCCTTCGAGGAAAGTTCAAAAAAAAAAAAATTTATTTTGGCTGCCTTCGAGGAAAGCTTAAATATATATATATCCTCTTTCGAAAGGCAAAATGTTTGCCTGGAGCTTAAAAAAGAAAAAAAAATCTTTCGAAAGGCAAAATGTTTGTTTGGAGCTTTTAAAAAAAAGACTCTTTGAAAAGGAAAAATGTTTGTTTGGAGCTTTAAAAAAAAAAACTCTTCAAAATGTTTGTCTGGAGCTTTAAAAAAAAAAAACTCTTTGGAAAGGCAAAATATTTGCCGGGAGCTTAAGAATAAAAAATAAAAAATAAAAATGTTTCGAAAGGCAAAATGTTTGCCTGGAACTTAAAAAAACAAAAACAAAAATCTCTTTCGAAAGTGTAGAAGGCAAAATGTTTGCCTGGACCTTTCTAAAAAAAAAAGTCAATTAGAATTTTAATCATTTATGACTATTAAAAATTCGACTTTGGTGTAATAGTATAACTTTTAAAGAATTTGGCAATTCTTATTCTTAAAGAGTTAGTGGGTATTGCTTACATCATAATTAATATTTTTTCCTATCAAATATATTATTTTTCTATTTAATAGCCTACCATATTTTATAAAAATTTAATAGAAAATAATTATATATTTTAAATGTCTACATGAATTTTTCTTGATAACGGCTAGTGACACCTGCGATTAAAAGAAGTTACATGCTTAAATAATAGGAGGCATGCTTAAGTAATAGGAAATTATTGACGGTTGTAAGAGTTATTTATGAAATTTTCTATAAATATTAGTATTGTAAGTATTGTAAACATATCCACACAACTTGACAAATCGCCTCTATTTTTCTTTTATTTTTTATTTAATTTTTTGTAATTTTCTTTTTAAGTTCATAGGAGTGATTAGAACCTCTGTAATCGGTTCTTCATCGAAGTTAATAAAATTTCGATTTTATTACTTTGATTTCATTTTTTATGGATTTTTATTGTCGAAGTCCTGAAACAAGTCATAAAACTTATATACAATCGCTTGATATTCGAAGAGAATTTCCTTTTAAATGAGATCATTTTAGTTATTCTAGTTAACAATATTTTTTTACTTTTTTTCAATCTATGGTAATAAAACGGATGTAAAAAGCACGTTGTGATTAAAATGCCTTTGTCTTATTAATTTTTTTTTTAATTTTTAATTTAATTTTTTTATTTTTTAGATCTATTATAATGAGATAAATTCAAGAAGTATAGTCATTTAAACTAACACTTTGAGAGAAATCCAGGAAGTATAGTCATTTAAACTAACACTTTAAAAAAAATTCTCTAAACATAAAAAAAATTCTTAACCCATACAAAAAATTTCATGCATTAGGTATCGGCTTTTTAACAAAATTGAAATTCTAAAGACGGTAAAGTGCTTGGAAAAGCTACTTTACCGTTTATCTCTATGGACTTTTAGCTTTTCATTATTGTTTTTATTAATTTCAAAATTCTTTTCAAAAAATAAAAGTTGCCCAAATGAAGAAAATGTTGGTATGGTTTGACAAATCTTTATCTTTTCAAGAAGCTATCTTGTTTGTTGTGGCGGATTAAAGAGTCTAATTGAATTATAAGTTCTGAAAACCTTATACTGTCTATATTTGGATGCAAAATTGGTTCATAAACAATTAGTGCATGATGGATTTGGTATCCCATAAACAAAGGATAATGAGTCATGGGAAAGGATTAAATGAGACATGGAATTACATATAAAATAACACGCTTATCCTTGACATTTTATACTTTGTTAATTTATATATTTCAATGCTAAATAATTGTTACTTTCTATTATCATATTTATTGAAGACTTCAATTCGTTACTGAAAGTGCTATACATTTTACATATTAAAATTAATTCCAAAACTAGCAAAAAAAATGATGTAAAAAGCAATAGAAGAAGAAAAACAAAGAAATGCAACAAAAAAAAAAAGAAGCCCAACGTGGGAAATATGAAGAAAAAATATATTTTCCTTTCTTAAGAAAAAAAGCCTAATCTCTATTAAATAAAAAAAATTTAATTTTCATTGTGGTCGATGCAAGATTAATTAAGAACTCAAGTGTACAAAAAAACTTACAAACTTATATATCCCAGGACATAATTCCCATTACATGTTTAATTCTAGGTTGAATTCTTACAAACAAACACACAATAGGAATAAATGAAAGAAAATAGAGGTGAATCCCACTTGGTGAACAAATATAAAATTGGACTGAGGTAGGGACAAAATATTCAATTAAAATGCTAAACCATGACTACATGTCATGATTATT